>JBBDHG010000225.1:395000-447500 GCA_037951165.1 Lophius americanus | reverse complement strand
CCATCACAGATCTGACACACATGTCTCAGATCTGTGTCAAAGGATATCACCCTCATGATACCCTTTACAAAGAGACTGAGAAATCATTCAATTTAATTCAGGCAAATGAAATGCTCAAAGGGAAACAGAACCCCACGATGATTACCCGTTTAACCAGCAGGTGGATTACAGTCATTCTGCTCACTGAAGCTCACAGCAGGCTGTCATTCTGACCGTCCTCTCTGGCTCCATGGTTTGACAGCTTTTTTCTTTTCTGCCGCTGAACCCTTTCTACGAACTGATCACCGCTGAGATCATCTCAGCAGAGTAACTTTGCTTAATGCTCTGAAGTTCCTGTAGATCCCAACAGAACCAAAACTTTCTATCCATCCATCTATTTTCTTCCTCTTATTCGGGGTAGGGTCTTGGTGCCGGAAGGCTAAGAAGGATTTTTCCAGACATCCTTGTCACCAGCAACACTCTCCAGCTCATCCTGGAGGATCCTTAGGTGTTCTCAGGCCAGATGAGATATATAGTCATCCAGCGAGTTCTGGGTCTACCTCGGGGTCTC
This sequence comes from Lophius americanus, assembly GCA_037951165.1. Classification (NCBI taxonomy): domain Eukaryota; kingdom Metazoa; phylum Chordata; class Actinopteri; order Lophiiformes; family Lophiidae; genus Lophius; species Lophius americanus. The sequence goes on along the minus strand of JBBDHG010000225.1, from coordinate 446,950 downwards.
CTCACAGTTGAGAGCCTAAAAGACCTCCAATGGGAGGCCACTTGAAACACCTCAATTGGCTCCTTTAGACATGGAGGAGCAGCAGCTCTTCTCTGGGCAAGAGTTGGACAGTAAATGAACCGGTAAACAGAGATTTACCTTATGACTCAACTATTTATTCACCACAACAGACAGATACAACGCCGGAACCGGATGAAAGTATGGTGTCATTCAATATTGTCTCCTTATTCACGTGTACTCCCAACCAAGAAGCGAGCCTTGACTTGCATTCGAACCCCAGTCTCATGGACCGAAGTCAAATGGTGTAATCCACTGAGCTAGCCAGCGGGCTGGACACACCTGGGTTACTCTGTAATTAGTTCTCTCAGTGCATGCTGATAAAATCTCAGCACACAGCACACAGACTTAAGCTACCATCATGGCTGAAAACTCCTGATCTGAAGATTTCCTTCAAGAAAAATAAATAATGACACTTTGTCACAGATGTGAACAGCAACTCTCTGCTCATTTTCTTCAGTCGTCTTACTAACAGCCCTGAAGCGAGAAATCAAATCACACAGCAGGACGGGAAACGTTCAAATTGTGAAGATTGCTGCTGTTTGGGAAAGAGAGTAATCAAGATTAAAAATCTAATCTGATGTGTGAGAGATCGATAACGTTTAATTTGATGCATGTTTTAAGTCAATAGGTGCATCTCAAATACATCAACAATTATAGGATGGTGTCACAGCGGAACCTGAGTGTGTTTTCTTGAGCACGCACACACACACGCGCACAAAAAAACACACACACATTCTCATCATCAATGTTTTCATGGTGAATCAATTGGACTGGGACAAAAGAAGGAGAACGTCTCTGACAGAATATCGTCAGCTCAGTTCCATTTATGTCCCGTTTAGCCAAACCGCTGAGTCAGCAGCTGCTGTGAATCTCTGTATCTGCAGGCACTTTATATCACCTCACCGAATGGATGCAGACTGTGACACGTGAAGATGTCTCCTCTGGAGGACAGTTTGTTACTGAGATCCGTCTCTATTTCTATCTGTTATGAGCCTGTATGGCAGGCAAATATTCTGCCAACATACACTATTTAAATTTAGCCCATACTGGTAGCACAGGCTAAAATTAATGGCAATATTTTCATTATAATGACCACATTTTTTATACTGTTTGGAGCTATATGTGCTAAAATGTTGCTGTTAGAATCAGCATGTGCTGCTTTACAGTCAGAACCACAGAGAAGTCCAGATACTGGAGCCAGAGAGCATCGTACTGTGAACCAAAGGTGAGATCTGGCTCCACAGCGTGTTGACTCAGACTCCAGGAGATGGTAAATGAACCTGGGAGCTATTGGATGATAGGTCTCATTAGATTCAGCACCAACAGCAGGAACCAACCCATAAAGAACCTCCTGAGGACTTTCCATCAGAGACAGTGTCGAGAGAATGGATCATCGATCACTCCTTCACTGTTTGTTAATTATCTGACTGAGCGGTTCCTCTCTGCAGCCTCTTCACTGGTTAAACATCTAAACCCTCCAAACTCCCACTAATCCTCAGACAATCTGATGACGGGTCCAACTCACCCATAACGGCCAGAGCCGAGCCTCGGACCAACTCCCTCTTTAGAGTCTCCAGCACCTCCAGCCCGCTGCCGTCCAGATTGCACCGGTTGATGGTGCCGTTGGCCGAGCTGATCCAGTACAGCTTGTTGGAGGAGTAGTCTACTGAGAGGCCTGAGAAGCGGACAGGAGGAGAGGAAACACCGGTTTAGAAACCATCAAGAGAGGGTGAGAGACTGAGGGATTGTGAGGGAGAGGGAAGATGGAGAGTTGGGTGCCACAACATGAAACTCAGAGGGTCCAACAGTCTTCTTTTAATAAGAAAAAAAGATTAAACTTTCTACAAAGATTTACTGTCAGAGACCCGAGACTGCTCGGTAAAAACACTCAACAATACAAAACCCACCTCAGTGCTTATAATGTTATGGCGGATCAGTATATAAATGAAATTATATTTTTTAGTAATTGTATGTTTTTTTCGATTTGACTTCATTTTAGAAAAGCAAATCGTGTCCCTCTAGATTGGCCCTGGTGTCTCTCTAGATGGGGCCTGGTGTCTCTCTAGATGGGACTAGTGTCTCTATGGATGGGACTGCTGTCTCTATGGATGGGACTGTTGTCTCTCTAGATGGGACTAGTGTCTCTATGGACGGGGCCTGGTGTCTCTATGGATGGGACTGTTGTATCTATGGATGGGGCCTGCTGTCTCTATGGATGGGACTGCTGTCTCTATGGATGGGGCCTGGTGTCTCTATGGATGGGACTGCTGTCTCTATGGATGGGAAAGCTGTCTCTATGGATGGGGCCTGGTGTCTCTATGGATGGGACTGCTGTCTCTATGGATTGGACTGCTGTCTCTATGGATGGGACTGTTGTCTCTATGGATGGGACTGTTGTCTCTCTAGATGGGACTAGTGTCTCTATGGACGGGGCCTGGTGTCTCTATGGATGGGACTGTTGTCTCTATGGATGGGGCCTGCTGTCTCTATGGATGGGACTGCTGTCTCTATGGATGGGGCCTGGTGTCTCTATGGATGGGACTGCTGTCTCTATGGATGGGAAAGCTGTCTCTATGGATGGGGCCTGGTGTCTCTATGGATGGGACTGCTGTCTCTATGGATGGGACTGTTTTCTCTCTAGATGGGACTAGTGTCTCTCTGGATAGGGCCTGGTGTAATGCAGGGGTCCTCTGTCCGTATCTGGCATTAGCCAACCTCCCATTTGAGCCTTCATGGACGATATGACAGTCCATCAACATCAATGACAGGATGCCGCTGGATCCTTCGCGGACTTGAGAGGTTCATTACGTGGGCGAGAATTGCCTTAAAACCAGACAAATCAAGGTCCTTGGTCCTGAGGAAGGAGAGGGGGCTGGACAAATCTTGCTTCCACCTTGATAGAGTCCTAATCCCGTCAATGTCAGAGAAGATGTTTGACGGAACTCTGAGAGACGGGGCAGCGGTCCAGTGTACACAGATAGAACTCAAAACATGGCTGTCAACAGCGGAGAAGTTAGAACTCTCAGGGAAGTTCACGGCATGGATCTATCAACGCAGTATCTTGCCAAGAATCCTTTGGCCACTGCTGATATAAAAAGTCCCCAAAACAACCGAGGAGGGCTTCGAACAAAACATCAGCCAGTTCCTTCACAGGTGGCTGGGCCTGCCAAAGAGTCTTAGCAGTATTACATTGTATGGACACACTAACAAGCTGCAGCTTCCTTTCACCAGCCTTACAGAAGAGTTCATAATCACCGGAGCCAGTGAGGGGTTACTTTACAGAGACTCATCTGACAGCAGTGTCTCCTCTGCAGGCATCATGGTGAAAACCGGTGGGAGGTGGAGAGCACAGAAGGCAGTCGAGCAGGCAGAAACGAGGCTGAAACATGGTGTCTTGGTAGGCGCTGGTGCAGTCGGAAGGGCAGAGCTTTTTACTCAACCGAAAACACGTTATATCAAAGCTCAAGGAAGAGAGAGACGGCTGTTGATTCAGGAAGAGATCCAGGCGGAGTTGGAGGAGAAATGCCACAGTAGGAGAGTGGCCATTCGTCAGCAAGGAGTTTGGACTATGTGGGATCTGGCATATGCCCGAAGAATCACCTGGACAGAGCTTTGGAAGTCAGAACAAGGGAGACTCAAATTTGTGATTCAGCCGCGGTAAGATGTCCTACCAAGCCCATCCAATCTGCATAGTTGTGGTCTTGCAGAAAATACAGCATGCCCACTATTCCTGGCAAGAGGTTCCCCACATCCTAAGCTGCTGGTAAATTCTGGATAGTCATACTGAGCTGATAAATGTAAATAGTGCTTATCATAGGAGTCAGATAGAGGTTTAGATCTCTTATACTGACCTACTGGATCCCTCTGGTTCTGGGGGAGGACCTTGCTATTACTCCCGTCCATGTTGGCCATGTTGATTGTGTTTCCATCGGTCCAGTAGATCTTTCTGTGTGGAGATGATCAGTTAGTGTTTGATTATGCACAAGAGAAGGTTTAAACAGCTTATTCAACAAATCTTACTCAGTTACTACTTTAAAAATGATTGGAGGACATTGATTTTGTCCTACAACCTTGTCAACATGCCCAAATATTTCAACGTATTTTCTGTACATCACAGACCAATAGGTCCGATCTCTGCTCATTCTGAAAGCTGTGATGTGGTTTCTTGATGCTCTGCATTGAAGACGAGGACCTGATGGGGAGCAAGGACTGCTCTGATCTACTCACCCTTTGGCGGGATGCACCACCAGACACCTTGGCTTATCAATGCCGTAGATGATGGAGGTCTTCAGGGAGCCATCAAAACGAGCTACGTTGATCTGAGACTCGTCGTTTTCAGAGCTGAGCCAGTAGAGGTTCCTGGAGATCCAGTCTAAAGCCAGACCACGACAGTTCACCGTGTCTGTCAGACAGCAGGAGAACACAGTCATTGTTTATGTCAGACAGCAGGAGAAACCAGCCACTGTGTCTGTCAGACAGCAGGAGAACACAGTCATTGTTTATGTCAGACAGCAGGAGAAACCAGCGACTATGTCTGTCAAACAGCAGGAGAAACCAGTGACTACGTCTGTCAGATAGCAAGAAAAGACGGTCGCATATCTGTCAGAGAGCAGGAAAAAACAGTCACAATATCTGTCATACAGCATGAGAAAACAGTCACTATATCTATCAGTCAACAGGAGAAAACAGTCACTATGTTCGCAGACAGCAAGAGAAAACAGTCACTGTATCTGTCAGACAGCAGGAGAAAACAGTCACCATATCTGTCAGACAGCAGGAGAAAACAGTCACCATATCTGTCAGACAGCAGCAGAAAACAGTCACCATATCTGTCAGACAGCAGGAGAAAACAGTCACCATATCTGTCAGACAGCAGGAGAAAACAGTCACCATATCTGTCAGACAGCAGCAGAAAACAGTCACCATATCTGTCAGAAGCAGCAGAAAACAGTCAGGTGCACCTTCATGCGTCACACACACAGCTTTAACCTCGGATTGTTTAATGATGTTTGGGATACACCCACCTCCAGAGATGATGGTCTCCAGCTGGGTGCCATTGATGAAAGCCCGTTTGATGGTTTGGGTTTTGATGTCGGCCCAGTAGATCCTCTCCTCCTGGGCATCATAGTCCACGGCTGTGACATCATCGATGTCTGGCACAGTGAGCGCCGTCATCACGTTCATGTAAGGGTTGTCGATGTCAACACCGCGGATCTCAGAGCGGCGAACGTACAGGAGGAACCTCTTCAACACTGGCGAGATGAAAAAAGCATCAATGACTAAAGAAGGAGCACCTGTGCAGAGCTCTGATGTCAGATCCAGGTGAGAGGCTGACACAATCAGAAGGTCAGAGGTCGACCTCAGATGTTCTCCACAGTTTGTCTGATAACAGCAGCAGAAGAAGCATGAGACGAGAGACCTGAGAAAAGAGCTGATGCTCACCAAAGCAGGACTGTTTGTTGGCTGAGAGCTTCATCAGGTGTGGACAGGAGCAGGAGGCGGAGCGGTTGTAGTTGATCAGACACAGGTGTGAGCAGGGACCTCGTCCATCATTCTCCTCACACGGGTTAGAGGCTGACAGGAGGAGAAGACAGAGACCCATCATTCCAGAATGACTCAGCAGAACATAGAGAGCAGAGAGAAACACCGGATGCGAATCAGACTCATCATTATTATCCACAGGAAGCCTATGGTTTGAAAGTGACAAAAAATACTGACATCATTACAATGTTCTCTGTGTAAAAGCAAAAAAGGAGAGAAATGCATGTTGGGCTTGGAAAAGTTAGTGACACTAGAAGATCTCAGTTGATGGTTCTGCTCACAGGTTATTTACAATGAACAGGATCAAATAACCTAAAATAACCTTCAAACCGCTCCTCAACTGTCACGTGTCTCTGCATCACCTGATGTCTCTGGACAGTTAAGACCCAGAATCATTTATGTTCTGTGTCAGTAACTTTGTGCATGTTACTATGTGAGAATAATCTGTGAGTAAACCCAGAACATACAAATACTTCTATAACATATATTACAGAAACACCATGAAACTAAACCATCTGTGAGCATTATAAATTAAATGTATTATTATTATTATTATCATTAATTTGTTCAAAAACTCTTTGATAACTAGTACAAACACAAAGTTCCTGTTATTCTAAGCAGGCCTTGTCTTGTGGGACAGAACCAGGAGGACCCTCCATTTGGACCAGCTGGATAGGCAATGGACGCAAAATTTACCAGAAACTGGATTTTGAGCCTAGAGAAGGAATTTTGCTGCAAAATACCACTTGTGTCCACTAGAGGGAGCTACATGCCCATGATAGAACCTATGGCTGTGACATAAATCAGTGCCTTTATTGAAATCCAACATTGTGCACTGTAAGAAATATATATATACAAAATGTAGGCAGAAGCCTGATTATGGGAAGAACAAGTAAAGAGACATGGGTATAAACTGGAACATACATTCAAAAACAGTTATTTTTCTATTCTTTGAATTAAGGCGAAAGTATCCCCCTTGTTACAGTTGGATCAGCCAAACCAGAACCACATCCAGTTTAAAACCATTCCCTGCTAACAGTTTGCTAAGGAAAGTTGACTCTGAATAAAATTTGTTACGGTTAAGGAAGAATATGTGTTGAAACTCCTATTGTGATTGGGTTCATTTTGACCCATGTTCAACTTAAAATGTTTAAATTTATTCTGACTGAAACAAAGCTTCATGATATCCTAACGACGTCCTCCTAAATACAGTACCATCAATCACATTCTGGTCAGTTTTCTCTTTTTTGAATGACCGTTAAAAGAAAAAAGTGGTCTGTGGTGTTACCGGTAAGATAAACAATCTTAGGATCATTAAAATTAAAATACGAAAAAGATTCACATAAACAAGAATGCTGAATAAGTTAATTAAATTAAAATAAAAAGGAACAAAGGAAAATAATCCATTTTGAGTGTTTTGGGTTCAGGTTAACTTTGATCCTCTAACACAAAAGATGTGGACGACTTTATAAGACATCCGAATGCGATTGACTCAAAATCTTACTTCATGCTCTTCAGAATGAACCACCTCACCAAATCTGCAGAAACTCACTGTTCAATTATTACTTACTTTGATGAAATCCCATTTCAAGCATCAAACATTCATTTCTCCATCTACCCTGGAGTGATCACATCAAACCAGCTCGCCAAAAGCTCATTTCCCAGAATCCCTCTGTGACACACTGGAGAGGCTGGTTCCATCACAGACATGACTTATTAAGACAAAACATCAGCCGTGTCCAGGTAAAAAGATAAACGAAAAAAGTCCAGGTAAAAAGATAAACGAAAAAAGTCCAGGTAAAAAGATAAACGAAAAAAGTCCAGGTAAAAGATAAATGTAAAAAAGACCAGGAAAAACATCAACGTAAAAAAGTCCAGGTAAAAGATAAATGTAAAAAAGACCAGGAAAAACATCAACGTAAAAAAGTCCAGGTAAAAGATAAATGTAAAAAAGACCAGGAAAAACATCAACGTAAAAAAGTCCAGGTAAAAGATAAATGTAAAAAAGACCAGGAAAAACATCAACGTAAAAAAGTCCAGGTAAAAGATAAATGTGAAAAAGACGAGGAAAAACATCAACGTAAAAAAGTCCAGGTAAAAGATAAATGTAAAAAAGACCAGGAAAAACATCAACGTAAAAAAGTCCAGGTAAAAGATAAACGTAAAACGTTAAAAAGTCCAGGTAAAAAGATAAAAGTAAAAAAAGTCTGGGTAAAAGATAAACGTAAAATAGTATAAGTAAAAAGTAGGTAACGATCATAAGCTGCTCTGCTCATGATCTCCTCACTACCTCTTCAAACATCTGGACATTCTGCCTCTTTATTTACTAAATCTTTCTTTACCTCGTCTCATTTTAAAACACTTTTGACTTCAGGCTGTGTTCTTGCTGAACGGTCCAGAGACAAGCTGCTGCTCTGGTTCTTCTCCACGGGTCCAGCTGTTCAGCAGAGCATCTCTACCATCTCTGGTTCTTCTCCACGGGTCCAGCTGTTCAGCAGAGCATCTCTACCATCTCTGATTCTTCTCCACGGGTCCAGCTGTTCAGCAGAGCATCTCTACCATCTCTGGTTCTTCTCCACGGGTCCAGCTGTTCAGCAGAGCATCTCTACCATCTCTGGTTCTTCTCCACGGGTCCAGCTGTTCAGCAGAGCATCTCTACCATCTCTGGTTCTTCTCCACGGGTCCAGCTGTTCAGCAGAGCATCTGCAGTTTGAGTTCTGGCTGGAGTGGATGACAGTCAGCTCCTCCTCAGTGAGATCTTTGAAACAGGATTAGGAGAGCATCCTGTGGTCTGTGGAGATCAGTCTGCTCTGCTCTCACTGATCTCTGGTAAACAGGCCTGAGAACGCAGCAGAGTATATGAACCAATGACTCACTGGAGGAGAAGAGGATTCTGGGTAAATAACCTCTCAGCCTCTGGTTCCGACTGTAAACAGTTGAAGCAGAACATTCAGAGAGAGACACTTGATGCTCAGCTGTAGGACATATCAGGACTTTTCCACCCACAACCATCAGGCTCTGCAGTGTGTCCCTGTCTCAGTTGGTGCTGGTCACACAGAAACCCTGGTGGAAAGAATCCAGGTGGAAAGAATCCAGGTGGAAAGAATCCAGGTGGAATGAATCCAGGTGGAATTAACACAGACACAGATCCTTCCTTGCTTGAGTGTTCTATAATCCTGGGTTTTATTTCAGGCGTTCTGCTTTACCATTCAATCAAAAACCCATTTGACAAGACATGTTTACTGGAAACGAAACAGACGTTCATGCCGAATAAAAACAGATGCTGGTAATCTCAGCCTGGTGGTCCGTGATGCAGCCGATCTGCATATCCAGCATCAGGACTGGATTTGTGTCGGACAGAACACGAGCCGTGAGTCTCGGCCGGTCAGAATCTTGGCTCACTCAGCCTCTCAAAGGATTAATGACCCATTTACTGCTCGGTGACAAACAGATTCAGAATCATCCACAGTGAAGAACCCGCTGGCAGGAATGATGGAGTTTGTGAACTAGTTCACACGTCTCCTGTCACCACAGTGAAATATCCACTGGACCGGTTCTACTGGTTGATGAATGATACCACATGAAATTATTTTGTTTCCTTATCTGAACCACCAGGATGGTGAGAACCAGACTCCTGACAAGCTACAAGATTTGTAGGGACATCCCAAATACATGAAACAAATATTGTTGTTGTTTACAAACATCATCCTGGTGGCTTTTTAACTCAATTTGAGTATTTCCATCTAACATAAAGACACATTTGACCTTAAAAGGCTTAATTCTCCCCTTCTATTCTCATTTCAAACACACAATGGTCTTTGATCTGGAACAGTGTCACTATTAAACAACTTAACTGAAATGAAGAAGTTTACTTGCACGTTAGAATAAAAAGCTACTTTAGAGCATCTCTGGCTCAATCTGAGATTCCTAATATTAGTCAAATATATTCAAAATAACATTTCCCAAAGATCTACTTATCTAAATATCACATTTTTGTTTCAAGGGATCTTACAAAGCAAATATTCATTTTTTCCCAATGACAGATCTATTTCTTATCAGAAGCTAGAAACACATCGTATTCATTATTAATTGACTTATTTTTGAAGGGGTGTTTTTTCCAGCGTTTGGCCCGGCTGGATATCTCTGGTTAAATATGTTACTTTGTGTACTCAGTATTTTTAGAACTTCCTGACATTTTAAATGACATTTATGGTCTGGAATACGTGACTGCTGCAAATATCCCAGGAAAGTAAAACTGGTTAATCATGCATGAGCCCGGTTCCACAGTGAGGCGGCAAAAAGCTCCAGAACCAGAGAAAGCGAGAGAAGTCTTTCTCACCTTGCGGCTGCCTGCTGGGGTGGAAGATCTGCAGGTCGAACGGCTGAGCGCTCGTCTTCTGGATGACCGTGACATTCTGGCCGGTCCATTTATTGGCCCTGGCTAAAGTGTTTGTCCTCCAGTCGGTCCAGTAGACGTCTCCTCCGAAGAGAGACACGGCAAAGGGGTGGGACAGGTACTCGTGACCCCTGAGGATCTCAATGAGCCCACTTCCATCATAGAGCGCCGAGAAGATGGCATCAGAGCTGCGGAAGAGAGACCAACACAAACTCCTCTTCAGATGCAGTGAAGAGGAAGAGCAGCAGCAGATCCGAGCAGAACCCAGCAGTCCTCTCACGGAACCGTTCAACTGTTGATCTGACCACAGTACAAAGATCTCCAAACATCAAACCTCGTCTATGATGATGTAATGCCCTGCTGTGGGAGGAGGAGTTTCATGTTTCAGCAGGGAACCAGGAACACGGACTTTTAGCGTGTGTGAAGTCACGCATGCATGAAGAACTAGAAGAGGTGTGGAAACATCTCCATTCTACATGACAGCACTGTTGGAATACACTGTAAAAAGAATACCTGTAGAATTTATCATAAAATACCAGAAGTTGCTAGAATGTTCCCATAAAAATGTGGTGAACATGTACAAGACATTACGGTAAATTACCTAAAAAACAGAAATGATGTCAACCTGTTTACGGTTACATAGTTAATTACGTAAGATTACAATCTTTTATAATAAATTCAGACTTTTTAAAATTAGAAATCCACATTATATCACATATATATAGCAAATCTTTAGAATCTTATTTCTGTATAAATCACGGTAGGCTCTTTCAAATAGTTGAAGTTTTACTACCATCCAAATCTGTCATGTAGACAGAATAATACTTTAACAGAAATGACTTGCTTTTATCTTTGTGATATATTTCTGTTAATTTTACCAAATGTTTGTATTTTCACAGAGAAAATTCAGTTTGTTCCATATTGTGAACATAAATGATAAAGTTACTTACTGTTTCTTTATTTTAGATTGACTAAAGTGAAGTTTTGAATCTGACTGTCCTTCACCGTTGACCTTTGAGAGTTTTGTACACTAGTTTCTACAGACAGTTTTTTCATCCTACCGTGCATCTGTCCAAACAATCCTCTTCTCCAGGTGATCCAGAGTCAGTCCGTTGGGCCAGGCTCCGATCTCCATGTCTCTGAACACGATGTGTCGACCTCCTCCGCTCATCGACGCCGCCTCGATTCGAGGGAAAGCCGAGTCCCAGTCGGTCCAGAAGAGGATCCTTGGAGGAAGACAAAGGCAACAATTAGGTTTGATGATTGGAAAAAAGTTTTTTTAATTAGTGTATTTGTCAGGGACGAGACGTGTAGGCAAATTAAACCGATGCTCCGTATAAAGAAGATCTAGCAGCAGCTAATTAGCATCCGAGATGGTTAAACCTTTACTGAATGAAACTGACAATATTTGAGAACTTTAAACACATCAGACAATAAAAGACACTGTAAAATGTATAAAACCAAACGCTCAGCACATAATACTAGATCCAACACAAAAGCACCACTCAGAGTATGAAGCCCAGGAGTGTGTGGACCCCCACAGGCCTGAATGAGCACAATGAAACACACTCAGCAAACCTGCATTGAATCTTCTGGCAAAAACACCTTCAGACAAGAAAAGCAGCAGACAGAGAGAGAAAAACAGCTGCTGGCACCACATCGCAGAGGCTCCTGAATACTGGGACAGACCCCGTCTGGACTTTCCTTTTATGGTTTTTGTTTGTTGCTTCCGGCAATAATTGATAGAATCTGAAGTTTGGATTGGGTTCTTCTTGTAGAATATTTTTGCTCTTGTTCGCGGCACAGTTCACCCGACAGCAGAGCAGATTAGTTGACATTACAGACATTATAGACATTACATTCTGACCCGACAATGTGACAACATTAAAACATTTTCTTAACCATTGCGAGATATGACTCAAATAAGAGCTTTTTGACAGGAATCATAGACTTCATGTTGAACAATACACCACCTACGCAATGAAGGATATCAGTTTAACTCCACAAGCAATTTTATTATTGAGATGGTTCAGTTTTATTTATGATGGCACAGGGTTTCAAATCAGTGGGCCTTTAACAGGAAAAGAGGACTGAGAAAATGAATAGTTCTGCTCTTCATAACAACTCATCTGCTGTTAATTATCTGTTCATAGTTATTTCTTCATCTCTAGTGAAATGCAATGGCTTCTCACTCGTATGGTCATCCTCTCTCTATTTAATTGGGAAGGATTTAGATTTATTTATTTAAAGAGGTAGAAATTAAGCATTCTTTATCTACACAAGGCATTTATTCATGATATTCATAATCAAATACATGTGGACATGTGTGTCAAAAATCCGTGTCACCTGTGACCTGACAACACAGAAGAAAAATAAAGCATATCAGCACTCCTAGCTAACCGCTAAGGCAAAAAGGAACATATATTCGCAATGAATCAATTCTCCTTCATCACCAGTACGTCACACTCTAGCGCCTCACAGTGGTAGAGAACTCAAGAGGAAGTGTGGAAATTCTCTTAGAACCAACAGCATGCCAATACAGTGGATGCTGATTGGTTAGGGAGGACGTCCTCCCATGGAGCATCATTTCCTGTGTTTTGGCCAAAAGCAGATCAGCATGAATAAAAGCAAATTTTGAGCCAGTAGATCCCGCCTCCAGTGGACGAGAGTTTAGTCTGTCCTCCTCTGCCCTCCTATTCACACAGACTACCTTTCACCTGGCTGTAGGTGTCACTGATGAAGCATCATCTGAAGGTCCACACTGGATCTTTATCAAAGAAGACATAAAAATGTATTTTATAAATGATACTGAGGTTTGGTTCTAATTCATTTCAACCAACATGTTTTATATTTTGATGTCCTCTTGCTCCTCAGAAGCAGAAGAAGACCTTCCTCCTCTAGTCGTCCTTTTTTCATGGGGACATCACAAAACAAGATGTTCATGTTTCTGTGGATCCAGGAAACATGGCAGTTAGTCCTCAGAACCAGCTGCAAACTAGTACAAGCCCAACACAGTCATTACATGTAGAACAAAGTTGTAACTGTAATAATGAACAGAACCAGTCAGTGATGACAGTCTAACAACAACACCAGTGTTCCAGAACAACCCTCGACATCTGTGACGGGTTCTGCAGAAGAACGGCGTCTGTTTTATTATGACTCTCTTTTCACAGCTCACTGGACTCCGTGTGTCCAAGGACAGAATCAGGAGTCCTACTCTGACCCAACGATCACCTCCTGAGTCCTCCTCTGACCCAACGATCACCTGCTGAGTCCTCCTGTGACCCAACAATCACCTCCTGAGTCCTCCTCTGACCCAACGATCACCTCCTGAGTCCTCCTCTGACCCAACAATCACCTCCTGAGTCCTCCTCTGACCCAACGATCACCTGCTGAGTCCTCTGACCCAACGATCACCTCCTGAGTCCTCCTCTGACCCAACGATCACCTGCTGAGTCCTCTGACCCAACGATCACCTCCTGAGTCCTCCTCTGACCCAACAATCACCTCCTGAGTCCTCCTCTGACCCAACGATCACCTCCTGAGTCCTCCTCTGACCCAACGATCACCTCCTGAGTCCTCCTCTGACCCAACGATCACCTCCTGAGTCCTCCTCTGACCCAACGATCACCTCCTGAGTCCTCCTCTGACCCAACGATCGACTCCTGAGTCCTCCTCTGACCCAACGATCACCTCCTGAGTCCTCCTCTGACCCAACGATCACCTCCTGAGTCCTACTCTGACCCAACGATCACCTCCTGAGTCCTCCTCTGACCAAACGATCACCTCCTGAGTCCTCCTCTGACCCAACGATCACCTCCTGAGTCCTCCTCTGACCCAACGATCACCTCCTGAGTCCTCCTCTGACCCAACAATCACCTCCTGAGTCCTCCTCTGACCCAACGATCACCTCCTGAGTCCTCCTCTGACCCAACGATCACCTCCTGAGTCCTCCTCTGGTCCAACAATCACCTCCTGAGTCCTCCTCTGACCCAACGATCACCTCCTGAGTCCTCCTCTAACCCAACGATCACCTCCTGAGTCCTCCTCTGACCCAACGATCACCTCCTGAGTCCTCCTCTGGTCCACAGAGGAGAACCAGAATGCTCCAGCTTAAATCACACATTGACAACAAGGAGAAACAGCGTCAGGGAGAAATATTCTGGTTTTGGATCGATAGCCTGATTCTCCTGATGAGGCGTCCCTGATCCGTGAACCGCTCCTCTGAGTGGTCTCAAGTAATTGGATCAGAATTATTACCCTGGAAAGTGCCTTCAGACACCAACAGCAGCCATTAATCCTGCTGGGAGCAGCCATGAAATGTAGTCCTCCTCACAGATGTAGGAGAATATTAGAGGAGTGAGGAGGAGCAGATGACTCGTCTCATAAGAGGGTTCAATTGATTTTAAGAGCGTCTGGGTTTAGTGTTAATCTTAAATATACCGGCCTCATGCAGTTCTGGAACAACAAGTCCCATTCATAGAGACTCCACCTCACAACGTCCAGCACTTAAAGGATCTGCTGCTAAAGTCTTGGTACCAGATACCACAGCCCACCTTCAGAGGTCTGCTGGAGTCCAGACCCCCACGGGTCGGAGAACTACTGTGTTGGAGGACCTGTGTGATATTAGGCAGATGGTCATAATGTTATGATCTGTGTTTCTCTTCTGAGTGTAGAAATACAGGAACCATCCCCAGACATCACGTACAGTTCTGTTCCAGGTGAGAAAGTACTGAACCACCTGGAGGACAGGACCAGTCCATAGACCAAGACCTCCTCTCCTGTTTCTACTGAGTTGAATGAAGGTTCATGTTTAATGATATTCATGTATTTGTACTTTCAGCTGTTTAAAGATGTTCTGGTTTCATTCTCTGATCAAGATCTTTGACCATCAGCAGAATCTCAGAAAAGCAACATTTGCGATGATCCACCTGACAAAACGACAGGTGATTCTGGAGGGCCAGAGGCCGGCGGCATAGCTGCCGGGAAAAGAATCTGAGTCTCTGCTGATTAAATTTTTCCATACTGCACCCAGGGCATGTCGGAATTTTTAAAACCAGTAAAGCATATATTTCAGATTTAGTGGATATGCTAGCAAACACCAATCCTAAACTGCATGATATATTAACAAGGACACAGTTGTGGATGTCAGAAGATAAGGCTTTAAGGTTCAATGTGCACCTACTGCTGAGCCCAAAGCAACTGCTTTGAAAAAGCAACACAATGAAACAGAAATGAATAAAGGCAGTTAAAAATACAGAAACTAATTGTACGGGTTTGCTCAGTGTTGGAGTGCAAAAATGTGGTCATATGTGAAAATAATTGAGAAATATTTACAAGAGAACGATAACGCCGTTCAAAGAGCAGGGACTATGATAAAAAAAAAAACAATTAAATGTGGCCTCTCCCTATAAGGCTGGAGAAAGGACAACATGTCCGAGGAGAAGTCATACACTCAGTCTCCCAGAAAAGCCTTCCGCCCTGGCTTTATAGGAGTAGCCCCTCCCACAAGCCAAATATTCAATTATAATCAATTAACCCAAACATAAAACATAGAAATGAATTAATAATTCCGTATATATAAACACTTAAAGATGTCCCCCATTGGCCACATGCTCAGTTATAAATCTGCTGCTTTTGCATGGATGTTATTTGATATAAGCTGTTCTCCTCTATCCAGTAGCCACGAACCTTCCTCATTAGCGTTCTTGCTGCCATCTTTTTATTTACAATTCTCTCTCTGCCTCAAGTTCATTCATGCTGCTAGTATACACAACCACCCAGCCCCCATCACCTCATCAGTCCTCACAGATTCACCGACTTCTTATTCTATTAGCCTCAGCCAAGTCATCGGCAGCCACCACCAACGCACTGTTCAGCATCTCGGGGCAAATGTTCTCGGATCAAAATAGACTTGAGGAAATTAAGCCCCAAAGACTTTCTGACAGATTCATTATCACATATCACCTGCTGTAATAAACATCTATGGCTCCTTCATTCACTCGTCTCTATTGATTAAAATAAGAATATCCTCATGAGAACACAAACTGATCCATTGCTGGTGTGATCGGGGATAATGTAAAGACTGGCCACTATTTGCAACAGAGTAGAATACAACTAAACCCTGAACACAAGCTCTTCAGTATTTTTATCAACTTGATTTCCATGACTTACTGAACATCCATTCCAGGTCTGGTGGTCCTGAATAGAAGCTCTTTCAGGGATTGACGCGGACCTCTGGTCAGGGTAAATATATTATTACATGAATGGTTGTCTGTAAATCTGCTCCTGGAATGACTGTCTACCTGTCAGGGGTTTCCCCTGTTAATCAATCTCCATCCTTTTACAGGGACATCCGATGAAGAATGGATGTTTACCTTCAGGCGGTTAGGGTGAACAAATGTTTCTTTATTATTATTTAATGTAGCAGCTCCCATGATGCTCTGTAGAACCTTGGACTGCTCATGATAACTCCGTGTTGAAGAGTGAAACACGAATATAGACTTCGCTCCATGTGATGCCCGTAGAATGACACATTTCTTACATAACTGTCGACACACAGCTGATTTTACATATATTTGATTACAGATTGGATATGATAGCCTCTTGTTGCTTCTCTTCTTCACACATCATTTAAATTTACTTTTTAATGCCTCTTTTAAAATTGTAAATTCAAGCAATTATATTGTTTTAATTAATTTTGCTTTCTGAAATTTTTCCAATGACACAATTTTTTTACGTAAATTGCAAGATGAGTTATGACATCATGTTTGGTATTAAAGGCTAATAGGGAGCAGCACCCCTGTTACCTAGTGACAACGATTCAGTTCTACGGTTTTATTCCCCCACCAAAGGGTGCAAGCAGGGTTGTCTGTATTTTCTGTAAGCCGCTACATAACAGTAAATCCTCTTCTCCTCAAAAAAAAAGAAATAGACAAATAGAATAAAATAAAAAGATTGTATGTCATTTTAATTTCCTCTCTGGTAAACCTCTCTGATGTGTCTAATCGGTGGCAAACAATGTATCTAATCCATTACCATGGCATCTTCCACAACCTTATTTCACTTATTATAAAAGATTTCATGACAAATGTTATACTAAGAAAATCCCTGCGCTGAAGTGGATGCCATATATTCTCTTTAGACTTGCTTGCTGCTATTTTCAGCTTTACAGATTGATCAACAAACAATCTTTCTGAGGCTCTCAGCGGGATAAACAAGCACGACTTTGAAAACTCGGCCTGATGGGAAAGAGGCTCAAATCAAAATGAAGCATATTCTGAGCCTTCCGTTTTAAAGTCCTGCTTAAAATGTTGTTTTTTGTTTTTTTTTTCCTGGAGAACAATAGTGAGAGGGTGAAGGTTCTGAGGCAGCAGTACTGGTTGCTATTAGCAACATGAGCTGCCATCCCAGCTCTGGAATAGAGCAGCAGGGTTCTGTTATTGATGTGTTCTATATCTGCTGATGTAATGGAGCCAACACAGCTGGCTTCATACATCACATCAGATGTTGAAGTGAGAAACACGAGAATGAAGTAATTTAATATAATAATCTCAGTGGCCAATGGGTAACTCAGCTACCAGCAGGTTCTATATGTGGGCGTGAGTGCAGGACCTACCCCTGGCCCGGGTCCAGAGCGATGGCCCGTGGGTGCTCCATCCCTCCAGCGATCAGTGTGGTCCGCATATCTCCGTTCAGCTTGGCCACCTCGATCTGGTCCAGATTGCTGTCAATCCAGTACAGTTTACCTGTAATCCAGTCCACAGCCAGACCCTCTGGGGTTGCCAGACCGTGCTGGACCACCACCTCAATCCCCGTCACCCCTGAAACAGCAAGATCAGCAGCAGAGTGGAATCAGCATGCAGCTCTGAAACTGGAGGCCGATGTCTCTTTGCAGTACTCAGCAAAACATCCTATAAGCAAAGTTAATTCATAATAAATAATAATCCTAATAATAATAATAATAATAATAATAATAATAATGCATAATAAATAAATAGTACTCCAGAACTTAAATTTTAGATTACTTTCCAGAGGGATCCATTAAAAGGGTTTCTTCTCTGTGTTCATAATCGAGCTGTTTCCAATTCTTCTTAGATGCTGACACATTCCTGTGTGTCTGACTGTGGCTCAGTTGGTAGAGCGGTCATCCACTTATCTGAAGGTTGGGGGTTCAGTCCCTGGCCACTGCGGTCCAAATGTCCTTGAGCAAGATACTGAACACCCGATTGCTGTTTTAATGGTATTTGAATGATGGTGTGAATGGTTAGTGCTCCTGATGAGCATGTGGCGCCCTCATGGCAGCGTCTATCATCGCTGGTTGAATGTATGTGTGAACGGGTGAATGTATGTGTGAACGGGTGAATGTATGTGTGAACGGATGAATGTTTGTGTGAACGGGTGAATGTATGTGTGAACGGGTAAATGTATGTGTGAACAGGGGAATGTTTGTGTGAACGGGTGAATGTATGTGTGAACGGGTGAATGTTTGTGTGAACGGGTGAATGTTTGTGTGAACGGATGAATGTATGTGTGAACGGGTGAATGTTTGTGTGAACGGGTGAATGTATGTGTGAACGGGTGAATGTATGTGGTGAATGTTTGTGTGAACGGGTGAATGTATGTGTGTACGGGTAAATGTATGTGTGAACGGGTGAATGTATGTGTGTACGGGTAAATGTATGTGTGAACGGGTGAATGTTTGTGTGAACGGGTGAATGTTTGTGTGAACGGGTGAATGTATGTGTGAACGGGTGAATGTATGTGTGTACGGGTAAATGTATGTGTGAACGGGGGAATGTTTGTGTGAACGGGTGAATGTTTGTGTGAATGGGTGAATGTATGTGTGAACGGGTGAATGTATGTGTGTACGGGTAAATGTATGTGTGAACGGGTGAATGTATGTGTGTACGGGTGAATGTATGTGTGAACGGGGGAATGTTTGTGTGAACGGGTGAATGTATGTGTGAACGGGTGAATGTTTGTGTGAACGGGTGAATGTTTGTGTGAACGGGTGAATGTTTGTGTGAACGGGTGAATGTTTGTGTGAACGGGTGAATGTATGTGTGAACGGGTGAATGTTTGTGTGAACGGGTAAATGTTTGTGTGAACGGCTGAATGTTTGTGTGAACGGGTGAATGTATGTGTGAACGGGTGAATGTTTGTGTGAACGGGTGAATGTATGTGTGAACGGTTGAATGTATGTGTGAACGGGTGAATGTTTGTGTGATCGGGTGAATGTATGTGTGAACGTGTAAATGTATGTGTGAACGGGTAAATGTTTGTGTGAGCGGGGGAATGTTTGTGTGAATGGGTAAATGTTTGTGTGAACGGGTGAGTGTTTGTGTGAACGGGTGAATGTATGTGTGAACAGGTGAATGTATGTGTGAACGTGTAAATGTATGTGTGAACGGGTAAATGTTTGTGTGAACGGGGGAATGTTTGTGTGAATGGGTAAATGTATGTGTGAACGGGTGAGTGTTTGTGTGAACGGGTGAATGTATGTGTGAACGTGTAAATGTATGTGTGAACGGGTAAATGTTTGTGTGAGCGGGGGAATGTTTGTGTGAATGGGTAAATGTTTGTGTGAACGGGTGAGTGTTTGTGTGAACGGGTGAATGTATGCGTGAACAGGTAAATGTTTAAGGCTTAAGCGGTCAGTTACGGGTAAAGGCTGTGAGCGGTGGAGCAGACTAGAAAAAGCGCTATATAACTGCGGTCCGTTTACCATGTACCGAGGGGTGGAGTAGGTGCAGCTCAGAGGGAAATAAAGACAGGAGAACCCAGAGAATGAACTGCCTCCAACCACAACACCACACAGAGAAGGAGAAGTTCTGATTTTATGAGGAGGAGATTCTGAAGTAAACCTAGCAGCAGACTCTTCTTCTGCAGCATTTTTCAAGCTCAGATAAAAGTTCAAGGAGAGACGTGATCAGCTCGCTGTATCAGAGCTGAGAGAGTCTGTAGAGAGGAGGAATAAACACTGAGCTTTATCACAGGCAGCGTCTGGACCTCCATCACTACTGCTTCGGTGCTGTTGAGCAGGACGTGAGTGTCTGCAGCCAAACATCACAGCAGATGTTTCTACATGTGGGCGTGTGCTCACCACCGGAGTCGGAGAGCCTCCCCCTGTAGATCTTATCCTCCACCACATCTGTCCAGTACAGGAGGCTGCGCTTAAGGTGGAAGTCCAGAGCGATGGTGTTCCTCAGGGCCGGAACCAGCAGGCTGTAGTCGCGCCGATGAAGGTCTATCCGTCTGATCTCGTGACGGATTGAGAAGATGATGAAGGCCTCAAAGGGATCTGGACAAGGAGAGAGAGAAGAAACAAGAACGGTTTTTTGTGTTTAATAATGTCACTTAGGGCTAATGGTTGAGGGTCATAGTTCATGGACAGGGAGTGACATCATCAACAGTTTGGGTCACTGGGAGAGAAGGTTCTACGCTGGCGGACGCCCTGTGTGTATCTACGGCCACTAAGCCTCAAGATTCTGCACCCTTTTAAGGAATATGTAAAAAAAATATATTATGGATTGATTAAAAAAGGCAAAATGAAATGAAAGCACCTCCTAAAAATAAATGACTGTGCTCTTAGGAATCATATTATTGCATCATAATATCTGTGAAAAGTCTGGTATATTATGGAACCATCACTGCCACTGCAGATCCTTCACGTTAATGTGATAACTTAAAAACTAATACAATGATCATTTTCAGATTTTATATCCACATAGACCTCAGTGCGAAGAAGAACTGGATTGATTTTTGGGAAAGGTTGGTCGTATTTTTCTGACAGAAGGTGAAGCTTTATCTTAAAAGTTTTCAAGCCATAATTTCTCAACTGGTTCAATTAAGTCCAAATTTTGGTGCATAAGTATCACCATCTATCTCGTATAGGTTTATATCATACTTTACTGTTATATGGAACTACAAAATAGGGAAAGCTTTTTTTTAATGAAAAGGACTGTTTTTCAGACATATTTTCACATTTAATTTGAAAAGTTCAATCGGGGGTTTCTCGGGGATAAACCCCTTCTGTCGGGGATGACAGCATAGGCTTAGTTAAATATATATATATATATATATATATATATATATATATATATATATATATATATTCATAAAATCGTCTTTTGTGTGTTTCTACTGCGGGGGTGTCGCTGGTGGAACTGCTGCTTCACAGCCAGAGGCTGAGAACTGATGACCTTCTGCGCTGCATCAGCTCTCAGTGCAATAACATGCAATACTGGTGAGTTTATTGTAAATTGTTCGTAGTCGTAAAAAAGAGCATGATTGCTTTTTTGTCTCTGAAAATCTTTGTACATCAATTGCTCAAAAATAATGAAGGGCAGCAGAGAAGCCACACATTCTGCGAACAACATACAAAGAATGTGTGGCTGCAGAGACTCAGACAGCAGAGGGTCGAGTCTCTGCATGAAAATCAGATGTTGTCTCTGCTGCAATGACATTTCACAGCGTTGTGAACAAATGAGCTAAACTTCTAGCAGAGGGACTTTGAGACAAAAGGAGGGAGATGATGATGATGCTTCATCAGGAACACAATAAGACTTCTCCAAAGATGAAGGTGGAATGTTTGCGTTTGCTAAATGTGAATGATGACGACACTGGATGAGTCTGACCGGCTTCCAGGAGAACATAGAGTCTTCTTCTCTGCTGCTCATGTGAGATTAGAGCTCAGAGATCAGAGAGAAACAGAACAAGGAACCAAACGAGGTCCATAAATCTGAATGTGACCCGTGGACAGCATGTGTGGAACCGCTGAGTTAAAGTGGTCACAGACTCACTAAGTAAAAATAGATCACTCAGAGAGGGAAGAACAGAGGGGTTGGATTCATGACATCATGTTTAAGTGTTGAAACGTTTGTGTTTGTGGGGTTTAGAGCCCAGGAGAACTTCAGAACCACTGAGTGAGGTGGCTGGATAAAGTTCTGTGTGAGAGCAGCTTCCCTCATTCAGCATCGCTACAGATAGAAAGAGACAAGACTCTTCGCCCAAACGCCTCTTTGGATGTGAGACTGACTGGATTGGACCCGACAGTCGCATAAACCTCCTATTACTGTTCCTCAGACTTTCTCTCCAACCTCTCAGAACTCACAGACACAGAAACATTTTCATTATGTGGTAACTGAATTTGAATATTTGAAACTTTGTATTTTTCTCTCTAAGGTATAAAAAGTACAAATTTAGTCCGGAACTTCGGGAGGTTGATTGGTGCAGGAGAACATCTGAACATCTTCAGCTCTGCCTCCTGTCCTCTGGGTAGAACCACTTTCATTAAACCATCCAGCACAGCTGCGCTCAACACCATCTTGGAAACCTTTCCCGTCACTCCTGCTGCTGCTCCTCTGTCACAGATAAATCCTGACTCTCTTCTCTACAGTCCAACCTGCCAGCATTCCCCTTCCCACCTCTTTTCCAGGTTCTCCTCCATCTGCTCCCTGCTCTCACTACAGATCACAAAGTCATCCATTGCCTGTCCATCACCATAGCGAACAAGAAGGGGCTCAGAGACAATCCTTGATGCAGTCCCACCACCATCCTGAACCCATCCATCACTCCTGTTACACAGCTGTCATACATATCCTGAATGATTCTAACATATAGTGCCTAATAACTGGACTCACTGACCATGAAAATCCATGTGAGTTAATGATTACATTCATAATCAAAATCAGTATTTGTTTGATAGATTATAACAAGAAATCTATATTACACATGTATATTATTATTTTTCTATTTATTTAGTTCAGTTAAATTTGACAACAAACGGAGTCAGCTCGGTCTCAGCAAAAGTTTGATCTCGGCTGCAGTCATTATATTTGTAATCTGAACGTCATGAATTATCACTTGGATCCCGATTTAAGTACAATGTGTGGTTGATCTTCACTTTCTGGTAGGACGTTAAGTGATAGGGCTGCCTTTTTGTGTTTTTATAAGAAGGATTAGTTAAAAAAGTTTTGAAAAGATTTCAGTTTAATGCTGTGGGAATGGGGGGCCTGTTGAGACGATCAGGTGATTCTCAGATTCATCCAGTATTGGGACAGAACGACCTGGCCCTCACTGTCACTGATTGTTTGGCTAATGTTTTATCGTTCAATAAGTCACCTACATCGACAACCTTCAGTTAATAATAATAATAATAATAATAATATTACATTTAATTTATAATGCACTTTACATTTGGATCAAATCTCAAAGTACTACAAAGCAAAAGCATATACAAGTAAATAATAACTATATAAAAGCCTGACCAAAAAGCAGCAATGTTAATTAAAGTCATAGGTTCTGCTAAAAAGGAAAGTTTTAAGTCCTTTTTTAAATGTGTCAGTCGTCTGTGGAGCCCTGAGATGGTCAGGGAGGGCATTCCACAGACGAGGGGCAGCAGAACAGAAAGCCCAATCACCCATGGTGCTAAGCTTAGTCCGGGGAAGGAGGAGGCGGTATGATAAGGAAGAACGGAGGGATCGTGTTGAGGTCAGTGGGGTGAGTAGTTCTTTTAGGTAGGGGGGGCGTTACCATGGATACACTGGTGAGTGAGGAGAGAGATCTTATAATCAATCCTGGTGGAGATGGGAAGCCAATGAAGGGAATGAAGAACAGGGGTGATGTGTTCGTGCACACACGAACTCTCATCAGGATCCTTGCAGCACTGTTTTGAACATACTGAAGTCTTTGAAGACTTTTATCAGGGATCCCGATGAGGAGTGATGAAGGTCGTTACAGTAATCCAGTCTGGAGGAGACGAACGCGTGAATCAGCTTTTCAGCATCACTCAAGGTGAGTGAAGAACGGAGTTTTGAGATATTTCTGAGATGGTGAAAGGAGATCTTGCAGATGTGTTTGATGTGGGATTCAAAAGTGAGTTGAGGGTCAAATCTTACACTTAGAAACAAACTTAGAACGGCAACTTCTGTGAATGTAACGGGGCCGGCGAAGGAGTCCAAGTTGTTTAATAACCAATGTGCACAATGGAGTTTTGTAGTTGTTGAATTTCATCAGTTGGGTGACGGAATAATTCATCATCACGCCAGTCGTGGAGACTAGCCCGTTATTAGCCGTTAGCCGTGGACGAGACGCACAGAGGACGTTAGTAGCCGTTATTTTCATGGAAATGATGCTGAGAAAAAAGCTATCAAACACAGAAAATGATCAACAGCGGCTATTGGTGAAAGTGTCTCGGGGGCAGTGATGAACGAGACGGATAAACAACGATGAAGAAAACAGAAAAACGTACATAAACGATGAAACAAACAGATACAGAAGTCTCTGGGTGATGGTACACTTGCAGCAACAGATAGGCAGATCGTCACCAGACTCGGTAGAATTCTTACAAATACAAATACAGAATAACAGATACAAATACGGATTTATATCCAAAAGGTTTGCCGGTGACCATCAATAAAAGGTATACTTGTCGGTTAATAGTATTGCAGGCTGTAGAACTCTGATGGAAAAGCGGCGAACAGACAACGCCAGCATCCTCTCCCTTCAGCGTCCAGACAACAACAATTTTTGTTAGGAGTTTATACTAACGTGTCTACTAACGTGAAAAACGTTTCACAGTTCGGGTTCTAAGAGTGGTACTAAAGTTGTTATTCTGCTCACAGACAAACAGACCAACATCTGTAAAGGACGTCACCTCCTCGGTGGAGCTAAGAATGTTTCTAAACCAGGATCAGAGGTTTCAGAGTTACTAGTATGCCCTCAGATAGAATCTGCTCTCAGTGCAGACGCAGACACGTTCCCACGGCAACCGGCAGCATCAGCCGAACAAGCATGAGGAAAGACGGGTTCCGGTACCGGTGCTGTGACAGCCGTCTCCGTCTGGGTCCAACGTCCATCCTGGATAACAGGAGCACTTCACCGCGGTCTTGTACTGCTGGCACACCTGGCTGCACCTCAGGTGACGGCTGCAGTAGTCCACCATCTCACACGTCTTGTTGCTGGAGTCCAGGTGAAGGCCAGGAGGACAAGAACAGACCACACCTCTCCCTGGTGCCACGGTGCACAGGTGACTGCAGCCCCCTCTCGCTACCAGACACAGATCTGTGAAGAAAGACCAAATACCATCAGAAACTATAAAGAAACTCGATGAGAAAAGAAGAGAAAACTAAATTTTGCATATCCAAAGGTGAAGACGGAGCATAAATTCCAGTGCAAGTTGACTGATCTCGGTTCGAAAAATTTGTTTTGCTCCCAATATGACCAAGAATTTGTGCCATCTCTTAACTTTTGGATAAGATTGTCGGAGGTCTATTTTTTCCAGTCACACTAAAACACGGCTCATGCTGATAAATATATTGTAGATTCTTTGTGTCTTAGATTATTCCACAGAAGCCAAAACTGTAAAACTCAATAAAAGCGCGGAAATAAAAATAATAACTATTTAATTACTTAAATAATTACTTAAGGAAAGCGCTTGTTAAATGAGGCCGAGATATTTTTTTTCCACCTACTCTTCAACCCCCTATTGGAACCCTCACTTCCCGTTCTGTGCTCACTACGTCTGAGAGTGCACTTATAGTGAAATTATCGTATGGGTACAATAATCGTATGTCTGGTACTGCTGCTGTTTTCCCATTTTTGGCTCAAAAGACCAACAAAATACCAAAACAGAATACAATGTGTGTTTGCTTTAAGGGGTGAGACAGAGATGTCTTAACCTTTTAATTTCAAAGTCTCTTGAAAATGTTAATTCGAACCTACATGTCTGCCTTTTGGACAGGATCAAAATGTATGGTAGGTTTGTGGCGTGTACATGGTGTGTGTGTGTGTGTGTTTGTGTGTGTGCATGTATGAGGTATCAGTGTGTGCTTGTTTGTGGAATGTGTGTGTATGTCTGTGGTTTGTGTGCATGTATGTGGTATGTATTGGCATGTATTTGGTGTGTGTGTGTGAATGCATGTGGTGTGTGTGTGTATGTATGTGCATGAATGTGGTGTGTTTGTGCGTGTATGTGTGCATGAATGTGGCATGTGTGCATGTATTTGGTGTGTGTGAGCATGTATGTGGTGTTTGTGTGCATTTATGTGGTGTGTGTGCATATATATGGTATGTGTGTGCATTTATGTGGTGTGTGAGTGTGTGAATGTGGCATGCGAGCATGTGTGTGGTGTGTGAGTGTGTGTGTATGTGGTAAGTATGTAGATTAATGTGGAATGTGTGTGTGTGTATATGTTTGGTGTGTTTGTGCTTGCTTGTTGTGTGCGTGAGCAGCCCTCTCCTCAGGCGTGACAGCAGACACTCGGTGGTCCTGTAGGACCCCTGAGACTCGGTCACACTGCTCACTTGATCAGATTAGATTGCTGGGACTAATGGTGTGAGACTCTTGTCTTCCCTCTGAAGGCTGCTGGACAAACACCTCCAGCTTCACCTTCACCATCATAGGGAGGCCAGAGGATGATCTCATCTTCCGTCCCTCTGGACTCTGGGAAACACACACCGGTTCCTTTCGGGCACATTAAACCGCCGAATGAGAAGGAGAGGATAGGGGAGGAGTCCAGAGGGAGATGTTCTTCATCAGGAGCCAGAAATTAAAGTCAGACTGAGGACATCAGGAGGAAACCTGTCCTCCAACTGTCAATCCACCAAACCTCTCCGTCTCCATGACTCCACTGATAGAAAATAAACTATGTATACTGATTAGGCCTACGCTCTTGTCCCCGACAGCAAGGGGTTCCTCCCAGGGAAGCCCCCAAAAGTGCGACGAGCGCAGCTTCAACCATCATTAAATGATCCTTCATTCAGAAGATGCGTACCACAGACGGCTCCTTCGTCGGAGCGGTCCACACAGTCCACCTTGCCGTTGCAGATCTTGTCGGGGGTGAGGCAGACGGACGAGTCGTTGGCACAAAGGTACTTGGGCGGCTTACAGACGTCAGACTCACAGGACTCTTCATCGGAGCGATCCTCACAGTCCACGTCTCCGTCACACACCCAGCTCTTTGTGATGCACTTTCCTGCAGAGGAGGAGACATGGAGACAAAACAGTCTTTCATTCATCATGACAAGCTGAGGATCAGCCAACATCAGGTGATGCTGTAGGACGGATGAACGATTGTTTGGAGGAATGTTTCACTCAGTTCATTTAATCCCACCCTGTAGGTTTAAAAGCAGACGTAATGATTGGTGAGAGGGGGAGGAGCCTCTGAGGAGAGTAAATGCAGATTATTATGGGCTGTTTCTGCTCTCTTCTGGGTGAATTTTCAGTCACAGGACACCTCTATTCAAACTAGATGATGATGAAACATTTTTAGGTCAGCTGGGATAGGCTCCAGCCCCCTGTGACCCCGAACAGGGTTGATAATAAATGAATGAGTAACAAACTCTACACATTTGTTTTTGAACCAGAACTAAGTAAAAAAGGAACAGGCTGAATCCTGAGGATTATTTTAGCTCATCCTGAACCATCTGAATAACAACCCAAATCATCAGCAGCACCAAACCAAAAAAGGTCATAATCACACTACACTCATTTTAATAAACTACATATAATCCTTATTTATTGAACATTGTAATCAATTTAAATAAAAAACTTTAAAGCGCCCTTTATACTTGAAACTACAACACATCTGTATTTCACTTCAGTTCTAACTTTATCTGCTTCAGGGATAAATAACCCTCTTGGTTTAAAATGTTCTTCTCTCAAGTGAAAAAAACCCAAATTCAGACAGGAAGACTGATGTTCTCGACTGGATAACGTACTTCCAATGTTTTTACAAACAAAATAAAGGATGCTTCAAAAACTTCATAAGGAGAGGCATGGTACCCAGCTTTATTTATTATTCTTATATATCCTTCACACAGTTAATTATAGGATGTACAGAACATTTGTTCTATTGTCCCTCCTGTGCATTTGACTGTCTGTATGTTTGTTAGTGAGGAAGATTACGGAAAAACTACAGGACGGATTTACTCTAAATGTATTTTATTTTCTTTAAGAAATAACGTAACATCAAACCAAAAAGCAAAAGAGACGACAAGACAAGAGATAAAGACAAACAGGAAAAAAGTTATTGCACTCAGGGATTGGGAATAGCAGAGAAACGTAAAATGGAAATGCAGATTATTTTCAGAGGAAATGTCTTTCCTGCATTCTTTCAAATTTAAAAAAGCTTCAACATCTAAAAGTTTCATCTTTAATTTAGCAAACACACACGGCATACGCACAGATGGATCTCCTACAGAAGCTGCTGAGTGTTTCATTTCTTCATAATGGTCCCTCCTTTACTCACGGCTGAAGACTTTAGATTTGAATAAATGTTGAATACAATCAGACTTGTCAGCTTTTTTCTTCTGTTTTGTTTTACTTTGCTGATCTTTGAAGTTACTTTATTCATAAACTCTTCATATTTATTGGTATCTGTAATGTGATTTTGTTTCCAGATGATTTTATAATATGGTACATGATCTATATGGAGATAAATTCTTCATTTATCCAAATGAGTCTTCAATTTTCTTTTGGCTGTTCCCTCTAGGTGTCTCCACAGGGGATCACCTGTTTCCATCTTGCCCTGTCCTCTGCATGTTTCTCTGTTACATATCCTGCCCAGCAGCTCCATTTCCATAATTATTAATAAATAATACATTCTTAAATGAGTCGTTATCCAGAGATGACTGAACACTTCATCTGAAGAGATATGAACTGTGTAAGTTACGATTAGACAACGAAGAGTTAATGAGAGACTACACTTATTGTTATTTATCACTACTTGAGGTTCACAATAAAAAAAAAAACAGTAACTACTGCATATTATAGTCAGTAATCTGTCTGTTCTCTAGTGACTCATCATTATCTACTTTATACAGTTATGCTCCAATAAGAAATATTAGGAAAATACTTCACTTGTTTCTGAAATATCTAATAATGTACTCAAATAAGAAACCCACTCGTGATGGTAATAATTCTTCATTCCCTAATCATCTCTTCCCTCATAACTACTCGAATGTTACAAACCTTGGAGCAAAGTATTATTATGGGAGATTTCAGCTCTCTCAAGTTTTTCTTTTTCAAAATGGATGTTTTACCAAAAAGGAATATTTTCTTGTTTTACTGTATAGTTGCATTAAATTTGCATCTTTGAGTTTCATCAGCATCTTTGACTCAGTGCCCAGGATGAAAAAAATCCCAGAAATCAAATGATGTAGAGGTGTATAAAGAGTCTCACGTCTCTGTTTCACTTAGAATGTCAACACATTTAAATAGTTACTAAAAGCAGATAAATGGTCAGTGTTTCTTTGTTTCTTTTTCAGAAACCATCTTGAATAAAGCTGGTGAGGTCATTCTGCTACTCTGAGGAGGACTCACACCAGAGTGGGACACTCCAGTGTTGGAGTGTATAATGACAGTGAGGCCTCATGAGACCTTCAGCGACAAGCAGAGCCTCCATTCCTGATAATAGAGTCCAGGGATGAGGATGAAGATACAGACAGAAAGCTGACCTTCTGCTTGGCGCTCCAGAGAGAGAGGGCGGTTCTGCATGTGAGAGCATGAACAGTTTAAAAGGTTCATTTAAAGGTTTTGTCCTAATTGTTTGAGCGAGTGCTTGCAAGCTTGAGTGCAGGGCTCCTAAGTGGAGAACGGGTTCACCACTAGAGCCTGAGAGAGAAGGAAGCCTTTATGAGAGGGAGGAC
This sequence comes from Lophius americanus, assembly GCA_037951165.1. Lineage (NCBI taxonomy): Eukaryota > Metazoa > Chordata > Actinopteri > Lophiiformes > Lophiidae > Lophius > Lophius americanus. The sequence goes on along the minus strand of JBBDHG010000225.1, from coordinate 417,300 downwards.
AGCCTGATTTATAGCAGATCCACACAAACAAACAAAGGTTCAGATGACTGAGATACTTTCCTCCCTTCTAAAGACCTGTTCAAAAGAAAAGAATGAAAACCATCTTCTGCTGAGGAGGCTGAGAAGATTCTGTTTATTACATCTTTTAATGTGAAGGTTGAGTACTGCGAAAGTCCAAGCAATGCTTTTATTTTCATGGGAAACTGGTTCTTTCATTTGTTCTGGAAAGTAGAGGCTTCAGGGCCATCTTTAGTCTGAAGACCAGGAGATTTAGAGGAGGAGTTTACTGATGGTTCTGATGGCTGTTCATGATCCACATGTAGAAACATCATAAACAGGAAGAATCGGGGAACACGAGTCGTATTCCATACGTCTTCATGTTATCTACAGAATCACTACTGCTGCCATCTCTCTTCTTGTGTTTCCTCCTAACAGCGTTAAGACTAGATCTCCTGTCTATCAAAGGTCCAAAGGTTGACTTAGTCTGGACTGCAGACTGTCATCAGGTTCTGACAGTGTAAAGACGTTTCTATGTACTTGCTGCTCCACATTTATCCAGGGCGTTTAAACTGGAGTCATTAAAGGTAAAAAGAAGCAGAGAGTGTTTCCTGTTGTTTTTGTAGCGGTGAACTTTCCTACCTGTGTCCCTGCAGGTGAACTTGGCCTTCGGGTCACACATCCTTCTGGTTCCCTCACATCCGTCCTCATCACTGCCGTCCTCACAGTCCTTGTCTCCGTCACATCTCCAGCGCTCCGGGATGCAGGTTCCGTCCGTCACGCAGTAGAACTCCTCTCCGCTGCACTGGATCCCAGACGGCAGCACTGAAAGAATCGTCAGAATGAAAGGACCGATCCACTGACCCACAGAACTCTGTCAAAGTCCAACAGAAGAACCGACCCACAGGGCTCTGTCCCAGTCAAAGACACAGACCGACCCACAGAACTCTGTCACAGTCAAAGACACGGACCGACCCAAAGAACTCTGTCCCAGTCAAAGACACAGCAGCACAAAACCATTATTCCACAAGACACTTTACTGGTTGGAGATGTTTACAGTATTTCACTTCCAGGGTGATTCTCAGGTGATTCTGCTGGGTTTCATTACTGGTCTTTATTCAGCAGGGCCTCAAAAGGAGCCCGGTACCAGTTGATTCTCTTGTTGCATATTCAGCACTGCTGCTATCAGAGTCCCTGGACATCCAATGCTGTGAGAAAGAATCCAAACCCTCCTGGTTTCTTTTATCTTTGTCTTTATCTAATAATAAACTGGGACAGATCCTCAAACTGCATAAAGAACCAGTTCCAGCTGGACTAGACCCAGACCTGATCACTACCAGTCAAGTTCACCCACACCATCACAAAAAAAAGAGTTCATGGGTAGTGTTTATGAAATTTAACATTTTCATCTGAACATAATTAACAGTAAAATGATTTATTTCTAAGGACATCCAATAGGGTGATAATAATACAAGTCCGATTAAACATTTGTTTAAATCATAAAAGCATTTCTCCAACCGCTGAGATGGACCCAATCCCCTGAGGTAAGAGCAGCAGCAGACAAGGGGGAGAGAAGAAGCATTCAATTCCCATCAGGGCAGTTTGATGAAACGTCTACACATTATAATAATGTCAAGAGAGCGCTGAGCGTGAACAAGCTTCTAGGATCTTCAGGAGTTTCAGGAGCGTGTAAGAAGATCTCAAGAGATCAAATGAGATGTATGTCGGTATTAATGTTAAAATTGAAACAATGATTAGAACTGCAAATAAATAATGAGCGCTTTAAAACAGACATAGGAGCAGCGGCGCTCACAGACGAGTTGCCGCCAGCAGTGGAATCTCTCTAGAAACCAACGAGGCTCCAGCAGAGACATTATAAAGACTACAGGATTCATGCCACTGATGTCTGATGTAAAACATGATTTATACCAGCAGCCGTACTCCGATGGAAGGATGTTCAGATCTATCTGCCGTCTATGGGTTCTTACCGGCCGCTCCCCCTCTGCAGGTGGCGCTCTCATCGCTGCCGTCTCCACAGTCGTCGTCTCCGTCACAGGCCCAGTGGTCCGGGATACAGCGACCACTGCTGCACCGGAACTGGCTGCTGGAGCAGGATCGGACGCAGCCCGCTTCATCACTGCCGTCTCCACAGTCGTCGTCTAAACACAGGCGTTAAAGGTCAGAGCCGATGTCTGATGAATGTGCGTCACCAAACAAACGTGTTCATGATTCACAGCCTCGTCTCCTCACCAGAGTCACAGGACCACTGCCGACTGATGCATCGTCCGCTGGAGCAGCTGAACTGGGTGACGGGCTCACATGTTGGGAAGGCTGGAAAGGTTTGAAGGAACACATCAAATAAAATCCCAGTTCAAACTAAACAAATCTTTGCTCAATCCACTTTTCCACCTTTCTGCTAAACTGCCTGTGATGTGATTGTATGATGTCGTAGCAGAAAGCAGCATTATCAGCACTGCCATTGTATCCATCAGGCAGTCTTTTTGAAACGTACTGGTGCAGCACGATGAACAGAGTCATCAGCATAGAATAGAATAGAACATACACTCATTGAACTTTGAACATGGCTCAGATCTCCATACGTGTTAAGAAGTTGCTGGGTTACATTGTCTTTGCCCAGCAGCTTTGTCTTTTATCTTTTATTTTCATCACTGCGTCAGAGGTTGTGAGCAGCGTTGATGCTGCAAGAGTCTGAGGTCAGACGAGCAGCAGCGCTTCAAGCGCGTGTCTTGAGGGTTGCGCTGCTGCAGGAGGAAGCTGGCTGCGCCTTAGGGTGTTGAGCCTCATTATCTGTTAATAATTTGGTCTGTGATTTGCTGATCCAGGGTAATGGTCCCTTTTAGGTCCCTGTGCTCCTACATCCATATTCAGTATTCACTGTAAAAACATCACATTATCTTCGGTTATTTTATATCTGCTACTGACACTACTGAATAAGACAATCCGTTTGCTGTCCGACTCCTGAAGCAATATCTCCACTTCAGAACTGAGGCAATTTTTACATTTGGAGTTTGGTACTCCACTGTCTTTACACCTTCTCTTCGGCATTTTCTTCCTTTTCATCTCGACAAGCTGTGTGGCAGTCATGTGTGTGTTGCACACGGACCTGCATTCTGATGCCCTTTTATGGGCATTGGCGGGGCGTTATATGCTAATTAGGACCGCAGGCACAAGCTTAAAGCTTAAGTTCAAAAATGGAATTCACCATGTTAAGAATACAGTTATGAACAATTTGGCAGTTCAAGAAGGCTTCATGATTCTGACGTATCTTTTCTCATAGGAGTTTTCTTAAGAAAAAACGTCTTAGGAAGATACTTGTGAATGAAGCCCATTGAAAGGAATTGGGTTAGGATTATCTCCAAAGTCATTGGGGCTTCAGATCTTCACATCAAAAGCATGTTGAAGGTATGAGTTCTCCATAAGGACACACAAGCACACACTGATGTATTTTAGCATGAGTGAAGACTCTCCCCAGCAACAACAAACATGTTAGCTGATGATAAAAGCACCAGACATGAAGACATTTGTATTTGTGCATATACGCAAAGAGTCTCATGGATTCCCGTAGGACCATTGTCACAGAGCCACAAATTGGGTAAATATCCATTCTAGGATGAAATATGATATATTTATTCATGTATCCATGAACAGAAATCTGAAATACAGATAGATAAAAGAGGTCCACATATCAGGATTCTGTGATGTAAAAAGATCAAAAAGAAACATCAGATGTTTTTCCAACTTTAATGGGCTCTTTAACCTGTTCAATTTAGCAGGAAACAATCTGAAATGGTGGGGGATTAAAAAAAACATCTACGCCTACCCTGTCTTCTCTGACAGCAAGGATATATCCCTGAAAAGCCCCAAGTCCCCTGCATTGAACAAGAAGTCTCCCTGATTGATTGATTAAAAGGAGTAGTTACGTCCAAAAGACTGTATTTTTTTATTAAAAAACTCCACCTAGTGAGAAAATACATATGATCTGACTAAAATATGACATATACAAGATATATCTCCTCCAGTCGTTTCATATGCACCAAATTTATAGTATAACAGTTGAGAAATTATGGGCCGAAAAATTTTGGAGACAAAGCTCCACCTTATGTGAGAAATATGCAACCGACCTTTCCCCAAATCAATTCAGTTCTACCTTGATGGTATAAAATTTGAAAATGCTCCATGAAATAGTGGTTGAGTTATCATATTAACACAAAGGAAACCGTTTAACATAGTGGCAGCGATGAGGATTACATAATATCCAAGACTTTCCGGGGCTTTACCTAAAAAATAACAATAATAATAATTATTTATTATTCTAAGTTATTTATTTTATCTTTCATTTAAGTATTTTTTCCCTCCTGAAGATTTTAGTTGGTTTTTCAGTTGAATTGTAGCGGTTAAAGGTTACATTACTGGTGGAAAATGTTTTAAAATGATTAATTTTTATTTTTAACATTGTATTTCAAATTAAAGAACATATTTAGTATTGCCCATGGACGGAGCCTAGCATTCATCGTCTTGTTATCAAGGATACATGGAGAAATATCATTAACATTCCAACCACATAGTACTGTAAACAGAAAAAGACGCTTGCTTCTTTTCATTTCTGTCCTCAGGGTCATCCTCCTGAAAAGATGAATATCTGAGGATTCCATGGTGATTCCTGTTGTATTCCAGTCTGGACCCACATGGTCGATCGAGACCTTGCCATGCTCGGGCAGGGAGCAGGGTTACAGATATGCAGATATATTCTGTATGAAGTGATTAAAGCATCTGGACTTGAGTTCTCTTCCTGAAGAGGGGAAAAAAAGTTGAGAATAATCTGAAATTCCTCTTTTGCTTCTGTCTATGAACATAAAAGAATATGCATATGCATTTAGAACTCAAGCAAATGTCATATGTCCTCTATGGATGAGTTCCACAAGAAAAAAATGCTTTGCTTTGAGACAAAAGATAAAAAAAGAACATCCACTAATGTAGGATGCCAGAACTGCTTCAAAGTCAACAGTCAAATTTATGACAAAAGGAGAAAATGCCTCTAGAGATGTATATCTTAAGATAAGATGCAGTGGAATACAAACCACTCAAAAAAGGAAGGGGAACACTTAAGTATGACAAAAGTCAGTAAAACTTCAGGGATATCAATCCATCCATTTAGGAAGCACAGGTGACTGTGAATCCGTTTCACATTTTCTGGTGAAGTGAAAGTGACAATAGGTGCAATGGATAGGCAAAACCACGACAACCCCCAAAAAGGGAACGGTTGTGCAGGTGGTGGCCACAATCCATTTCTCTCTCCTTATCTTTCCTGACTGACTCTCCTCTAGTTAAGTGTTCTGCTGGTGTCTTTGTCACTACTTGTAACAGGAGGCGGTACCTGCAGCCCACTAACGCTGCACAGGTATTACAGCTCCTCCAGGATGGATTATCCCCATGTGCTGTGGCAACATGGTTTGCTGTGTCTCCCAGCACAATCTCAAGAGCATGGAGGAGACAGGCGTGACCGAGTCTGGAGTCGCTGTGGAAAACAAAATGCTACTGCATCATCATCAAGCAGGACCGGTCGAGTGATGGGTCAGTGATGGTCTGGGGAGACAGATCCTTGGATGGTATCACAGACCTCCACAGGCTAGCCAACAGTACCGACTGCTGTTAGGTACCAGGATAAAACTCACTATCCACTATCAGACCTTACATTGGTCCAGTGGACACTGGGCTCCTCCTGAACAAGGACAATGCCACACTCATATTGGACATGCACATATTTTGTAAAGAATACATTGTGCACACAATGGGACATATTGCAAACAAAGGACAGTACAGAGAAGAAAGAAAAGTTTACGGCAGAAATTTTTAATTGTACCCTGACATTGATATATTTTGGCTACTACAAATTTAATTTGGCCCCTAATTACTTGAAGATTAGGGGTAAATGGCTCCTAGATATTCTTTTTTCTTGCCTGGAGCCCTTGTACTAATTGAACATCAGCTACAAAAGTTGTTTCTGCCTGTGTTAAACCTTGTTTGGAGTAAAATCAGATGCATCAGATTAACTTAGATTACAAAAACAACCTTTTGTTTTCTTATTATGTAAAGAATACCATCGCTTGTTGAAGCTTTGGGAGCTGTGTGTGTGTGAGGGTTATTAAGTGAGGGTTATTAACGTTATTCACAGACACATGACCCCGTTACTTAAGCAAATCCAAAATGTAATATGAGATGTTTGTGTATTATATCCGTTCTATTCTCTAAATGAAGCATTAAATAAGTGCATCACTTCCAAGTGTCCTCTTTGAGCGTGTTTTTCTTAATTTCCTGCGGCTTTTGTAGGACTTTTTCTAAATGCTCTGCATGTGTGCTCAGATATTGATGGAGATGATTTTATTATTACTGTTTTCTGTTAAGTTGATTTTGCCCCCGTCGACCACAGTACATTACAACCAACTTTAATCTTCTATGGTGTGGTCCGCTGGGGCAGCTGCTTCTTAGTGGTGGAAAGGAAAAGAGTTCGGCAAACTGATTAAGGAGGTCAGCTCTGTCCTGGGCAAAACTGTTTCCCATGCTGGAAAAAGGCTCCCACCCCATGAAGGAGACTATGACAGCTCTGAAGAGCTCCTTCAGCGACAGGCGGCTTCACCCTAAGTGTGTGAAGGAGAATGATTGCAGGTCATTCCTTCCTGCAGCGGTCGGACTCTACAACCCCACTGCTCCCAGTAGACCACAAACACCAATAACTGGCAAAGACTGCTGATAACTGTCGATTTAAACGCATACTTTTTATATACGTGCAATAATAACATAGACATTCCACATATTTGTATACCTCCCCTTGTCTATAGTGTTCATATGTTTCTCCTTTGTTGACTTTGTCTCTATTTTTATACCTTCTCTGATTTGAGAGTGCTCGTCACTTTTGCTATATTTTTCCCACCATTGTTTCTGCTTACTTTACTTTGCTTCTGTAACACCAGAAATGTTCCTGTTTCAGGATTAAAAAAGGGATATTGCATCTTGTACTTCGCTGTGAACAATACACGCTAAATATCAATTTAATTAACGATGTAAGCTAATTAAGAAGCAAATGAACAACCTCTTATGTGAAGTCAACAGCTGATCTGTCATCCACGGCTCTAGTTCAGAAGACGGGTCCATGTTAGGGCATAGTTTTTTTTCCAGCAGCAGCGCTGTAGTGAGTCTAGGAATACAGATTCTGATGACATCACACGCATCAACATCTATACTCTCATCAGATACGGTTCCCGTTTCAGATTTTGAGATACTGTACATACTTTACTTTTTAAATATCCGTCCTGGACGTCTGAAGGCTTATTGACTCCAGCACGAAATGAGAGTCGACGTTACAATTGATTTGAGGATTTCTGCTGCCTGGAAGACCTGAGGCTCTTTCAGGGAGACGTTCAGTATCTCTATCAGACCCTTGTCTTCTATACTTCCCACAGATCTGTCGGGTCTCCCTGACAACACATGACTGGAAGGAGTCCAACATTCAACATAAATGGAGCAGGAACATCCATAAATAATGAAAGGTTCAAGTACACAGAGTGTCTGCAGAAAATGGAACACAGCCATCCAGAAGTAATTAGGGCTTCCAGCGAGCGGAGAGTCTGGGATGAGACAGAGTGTGACAACCACCAAACTACTGACAAACACAATCAGAATCAGCATCAGTCTGTGTGGAGACCACCACTGAGCTTCAGGTGGTCCTAAACCCACAGCAGTTCTGCTGAGGCTCAGTGAGCAGCCAGAGCCGCCGCCTGCAGAGAGGAGACGCCTGAGAAGCTCAGACTCCAGGATGGAGGAGAAGAGGTTTGACTGCACGGCCGGATGACGACTGAATGAAGACCAGCGTGAACTTCGATGGCTGCTGACAACCCGGCTGTTTCTGGAGCAGCTTAGTGCACACAAAGGGAGGCGAGGAGACCGGCGCCATGCAGCATGTGGCAAACATCAGTCACTATAAAAAAAGCTGATGGAATACAAGCAGTGATTTAGAACCTAAAGCCAAATCTTTAAAGTGTATGCTGATAATTCTCCCAGTTCAAAACCATTTTACTGCATTAAACACTCGTTTCCCCGATTAAAGCATCAAAGCCTCTTCAACGACTCCAAAAACTCACGTCTCGATGTAGAACCATGTATTCTTTTTTTTATTTATGTTTCCTGAGGTTAATCCACAACATTGTAACTTCTACTAACGGAGGCGGGTAGATGGTCTAATCCCACTGAGACGTGACAGAAGAGCAGGGAACGATCCACAATTTTACTCAGATCTCCTCAAACAAGCTGAGAGCATCAATGAGGACATGCTGTTGGTCCATAGAGCACACACTCATGAATAATTCATGGCTGAAATTCTCTCAGCAGAATAAAGTGATGCGTGAGAAGATAGTAAAAGAAGGCCAAGCAGCTGTGAGCAGCATTCATGTGTCTGGGAGGATGAACCCAACATCACATCACTGCTACAATAGGAGCTTAATTATGGAGTTATTTTTCTGCCAAAAGTCTGCACACAAATGCAACACGATTCCCGTGCACAGTCTGATTCACGTGCGAACACGAGGTGATTTGTACAGAAAAAACATGATTGACAAAAAACTGTTTTCTGTTTTGCAAACACAAAACGTGCTACAGACAACTGCAGCATGTCTTACCAGTACAGATGTGCAATCACAAGTACAAGAAAATCTATCCTACAACTGCACTAAACACAAAACCACAAGTGACTTTTGGCACAAATTTACCACATGTGAGCACATATTTCTATGAGCCATCCAATAAGAAATTCATCCATTTACCATCCACTATGGTAAATGGATGAATGGACAAACAAAGGATTTATTTAAATATGACAAATGTTCAAGGGTCAAACTATGAAGTCATTTAATCAACTTTCACAGGAATTTAGTTTACCATAAAACCTTTTATAAATTCTTATAGCTAAGACATTATTTTCAGAAACATAAGGGTATGGGAAAATATTTGTGAAGAACCAGCTAAAATAGAGGAACTGTTGATGCTATTCAGATGAAGAATCAAATAAAGGGATGATGTAAAAAAAAAAAAAAAAAGGAACCAGGCAGTACAGCAGGAATCTAATGATAATAATATGGATGTTAAATAATGATGGGCGCTGAAAAAAAACACAGTAACAGATGAAGAATGGGAGGAATCATTTATAGCAAGTCATAACCGAATCAAACAAATCTAGAAAGAGAAGATATGAGCCCTCACCACACAGACCAAAACAATACTGAACTATCCAGCTGGGACGTGTGGTGGTATTTTGTGCTGTTCGTTTCGAAGTTGTAGTTACACTACCACCGAACAGCCTGGCACGCTTACTACAACATTTTCAGTTGTTGAATGCACATTTTATTTTGTTTTTTAAACACAAAAGAAATACGTTTCCTCTTTTAGTAAAAGCGTTGTCATGTAAATGGGGCTTGTTGCTTCATGCTATGTGAGGCATATTACACAGCTTTCTCTTCAGTTAGTGATAACATATTTATGTGACTGCTGCTGCTGACTGATGCCAACATGCAGCTGTTTAGCTTGTATTTATATCATCATCTTAGTTTAGCACGTTGGAATGGATAAGCATGCTGAAATTCTGCTGAGGATGATTAGAATGTTTGTAGATCTGAAACTACTGCGTCAAGAATCAATCAACATTCACAAAAGAAGACTAACTGGATCAGGTGAGGTTATGATGGATAAATCAGATGGGAAAATCTTTGCTTGTACCAACTTCTATCCAATAATTCAAGACAACATTCAAGAAAAACATTCAGGGGAGCTTTACTTACTTTCTACACGAGGAATTTCAGCTCAAAATATGAATCAATCCTTGAGTCAATCTATGCAATTCTTATTGAGTCGGGACCAAACTGTGGGAATAAAATACTGGGACGTTCGACAGGGAAGGTGAGATTCTGACCTGCTAAAACCAGACCTGCTGGGTCCACTAAATGAAAAGGCAGAAGCTCATCATAATTAACCTCTATGCACCATATTAAATAGGACCGTTAAAGTGAACACGTCCACAGGTCAACTTATATCCATCAGGAAAAGGTTTTTGGTTCAGTTTCAAGAATATGGACTGACATTAGTTCATCATGTCACCTCTGATTATTCATTATCAGTACCCATCAGCACACGTCGCTGTGAATCCGTCTATCCGTTAGAACTCAACCTGAAACTACATATTGTAAGTGGGAACTGCAAAAAGGTCCTCAAAGGTACTCCAGCTCAGCATTAAATAAACTCCAGCTCAGCATTAAATAAACTCCAGCTCAGCATTAAATAAACTCCAGCTCAGCATTAAATAAACTCCAGCCCAGCATTAAATAAACTCCAGTTCAGCATTAAATAAACTCCAGCTCAGCATTAAATAAACTCCAGTCCAGCATTAAATAAACTCCAGCTCAGCATTAAAGAAACTCCAGCTCAGCATTAAATAAACTCCAGCTCAGCATTAAATAAACTACAGCCCAGCATTAAATAAACTCCAGCCCAGCATTAAATAAACTCCAGCTCAGCATTAAATAAACTACAGCTCAGCATTAAATAAACTCCAGCCCAGCATTAAATAAACTCCAGTCCAGCATTAAAGAAACTCCAGTCCAGCATTAAAGAAACTCCAGCTCAGCATTAAATAAACTCCAGCTCAGCATTAGATAAACTCCAGCCCAGCATTAAATAAACTCCAGCCCAGCATTAAATAAACTCCAGCCCAGCATTAAATAAACTCCAGCCCAGAATTAAATAAACTCCAGTTCAGCATTAAATAAACTCCAGCCCAGCATTAAATAAACTCCAGTCCAGCATTAAAGAAACTCCAGTCCAGCATTAAAGAAAGTCTAGTTCAGCATAAAATAAACCCCAGTCCAGCATTAAATAAACTCCAGCCCAGCATTAAATAAACTCCGGTTCAGCATTAAATAAACTCCAGTCAAGCATTAAATAAACTCCAGTTCAGCATTAAATAAACTCCAGCCCAGCATTAAATAAACTCCAGTCCAGCATTAAAGAAACTCCAGCTCAGCATTAAATAAACTCCAGCTCAGCATTAGATAAACTCCAGCTCAGCATTAGATAAACTCCAGCCCAGCATTAAATAAACTCCAGCCCAGCATTAAATAAACTCCAGCCCAGCATTAAAGAAACTCCAGCTCAGCATTAAATAAACTCCAGCTCAGCATTAAATAAACTCCAGCCCAGCATTAAATAAACTCCAGCCCAGCATTAAATAAACTCCAGCCCAGCATTAAATAAACTCCAGCCCAGAATTAAATAAACTCCAGTTCAGCATTAAATAAACTCCAGCCCAGCATTAAATAAACTCCAGTCCAGCATTAAATAAACTCCAGTCCAGCATTAAAGAAAGTCTAGTTCAGCATAAAATAAACTCCAGTCCAGCATTAAATATACTCCAGCTCAGCATTTAATAAACTCCAGCCCAGCATTAAATAAACTCAAGCTCAGCATTAAATAAACTCCAGCCCAGCATTAAATAAACTCTAGCCCAGCATTAAATAAACTCCAGCCCAGCATTAAATAAACTCCAGTTCAGCATTAAATAAACTCCAGCCCAGCATTAAATAAACTCCAGTCCAGCATTAAATAAACTCCAGTCCAGCATTAAAGAAAGTCTAGTTCAGCATAAAATAAACCCCAGTCCAGCATTAAATAAACTCCAGCCCAGCATTAAATAAACTCCAGTTCAGCATTAAATAAACTCCAGTCAAGCATTAAATAAACTCCAGTTCAGCATTAAATAAACTCCAGCCCAGCATTAAATAAACTCCAGTCCAGCATTAAAGAAACTCCAGCTCAGCATTAAATAAACTCCAGCTCAGCATTAGATAAACTCCAGCTCAGCATTAGATAAACTCCAGCCCAGCATTAAATAAACTCCAGCCCAGCATTAAATAAACTCCAGCCCAGCATTAAAGAAACTCCAGCTCAGCATTAAATAAACTCCAGCTCAGCATTAAATAAACTCCAGCCCAGCATTAAATAAACTCCAGCCCAGCATTAAATAAACTCCAGCCCAGCATTAAATAAACTCCAGCCCAGAATTAAATAAACTCCAGTTCAGCATTAAATAAACTCCAGCCCAGCATTAAATAAACTCCAGTCCAGCATTAAATAAACTCCAGTCCAGCATTAACGAAAGTCTAGTTCAGCATAAAATAAACTCCAGTCCAGCATTAAATATACTCCAGCTCAGCATTTAATAAACTCCAGCCCAGCATTAAATAAACTCAAGCTCAGCATTAAATAAACTCCAGCCCAGCATTAAATAAACTCTAGCCCAGCATTAAATAAACTCCAGCCCAGCATTAAATAAACTCCAGTTCAGCATTAAATAAACTCCAGCCCAGCATTAAATAAACTCCAGTCCAGCATTAAATAAACTCCAGTCCAGCATTAAAGAAAGTCTAGTTCAGCATTAAATAAACTCCAGTCCAGCATTAAATAAACTCCAGCTCAGCCTTAAATAAACTCCAGTCCAGCATTAAATAATTTCCAGCTCAGCATTAAATAAACTCCGGTTCAGCATTAAATAAACTCCAGTCAAGCATTAAATAAACTCCAGTTCAGCATTAAATAAACTCCAGCCCAGCATTAAATAAACTCCAGTCCAGCATTAAAGAAACTCCAGCTCAGCATTAAATAAACTCCAGCTCAGCATTAGATAAACTCCAGCTCAGCATTAGATAAACTCCAGCCCAGCATTAAATAAACTCCAGCCCAGCATTAAATAAACTCCAGCCCAGCATTAAAGAAACTCCAGCTCAGCATTAAATAAACTCCAGCTCAGCATTAAATAAACTCCAGCCCAGCATTAAATAAACTCCAGCCCAGCATTAAATAAACTCCAGCCCAGCATTAAATAAACTCCAGCCCAGAATTAAATAAACTCCAGTTCAGCATTAAATAAACTCCAGCCCAGCATTAAATAAACTCCAGTCCAGCATTAAATAAACTCCAGTCCAGCATTAAAGAAAGTCTAGTTCAGCATAAAATAAACTCCAGTCCAGCATTAAATATACTCCAGCTCAGCATTTAATAAACTCCAGCCCAGCATTAAATAAACTCAAGCTCAGCATTAAATAAACTCCAGCCCAGCATTAAATAAACTCTAGCCCAGCATTAAATAAACTCCAGCCCAGCATTAAATAAACTCCAGTTCAGCATTAAATAAACTCCAGCCCAGCATTAAATAAACTCCAGTCCAGCATTAAATAAACTCCAGTCCAGCATTAAAGAAAGTCTAGTTCAGCATAAAATAAACCCCAGTCCAGCATTAAATAAACTCCAGCCCAGCATTAAATAAACTCCAGTTCAGCATTAAATAAACTCCAGTCAAGCATTAAATAAACTCCAGTTCAGCATTAAATAAACTCCAGCCCAGCATTAAATAAACTCCAGTCCAGCATTAAAGAAACTCCAGCTCAGCATTAAATAAACTCCAGCTCAGCATTAGATAAACTCCAGCTCAGCATTAGATAAACTCCAGCCCAGCATTAAATAAACTCCAGCCCAGCATTAAATAAACTCCAGCCCAGCATTAAAGAAACTCCAGCTCAGCATTAAATAAACTCCAGCTCAGCATTAAATAAACTCCAGCCCAGCATTAAATAAACTCCAGCCCAGCATTAAATAAACTCCAGCCCAGCATTAAATAAACTCCAGCCCAGAATTAAATAAACTCCAGTTCAGCATTAAATAAACTCCAGCCCAGCATTAAATAAACTCCAGTCCAGCATTAAATAAACTCCAGTCCAGCATTAACGAAAGTCTAGTTCAGCATAAAATAAACTCCAGTCCAGCATTAAATATACTCCAGCTCAGCATTTAATAAACTCCAGCCCAGCATTAAATAAACTCAAGCTCAGCATTAAATAAACTCCAGCCCAGCATTAAATAAACTCTAGCCCAGCATTAAATAAACTCCAGCCCAGCATTAAATAAACTCCAGTTCAGCATTAAATAAACTCCAGCCCAGCATTAAATAAACTCCAGTCCAGCATTAAATAAACTCCAGTCCAGCATTAAAGAAAGTCTAGTTCAGCATTAAATAAACTCCAGTCCAGCATTAAATAAACTCCAGCTCAGCCTTAAATAAACTCCAGTCCAGCATTAAATAATTTCCAGCTCAGCATTAAATAAACTCCAGCCCAGCATTAAATAAACTCCAGCTCAGCATTAAATAAACTCCAGTTCAGCCTTAAATAAAATCCAGTTCAACATTAAAGAAACTCCAGCTCAGCATTAAATAAACTCCAGTTCAGCCTTAAATAAAATCCAGTTCAACATTAAAGAAACTCCAGTCCAGCATTAAATAAACTCCAGTCCAGCATTAAATAAACTCCAGTTCAGTAGAACAGAATGAACAGGGAGGAGTCCCCTCACAGTCTGGTCTAAATATCCTCATCAGTGTTCACCTCATGCATCGGACCGGCCTGATTTCCATCTGGACCAAACGGAACCACACAAACAGCAGCAGCAGAAGAATCCATTTTGAGCGAATGAGTGAGGGGTGGACGGCCTGTTGTGACTCACAGCATGATGTTTCATCGGACGTGTCTCCACAGTCATCCTCCCGGTCACAGCTCCAGGCTCCAGGGATACAGCGTCCATTCCTGCAGGAGAACTGGTCGCTCTGACAGGGCTGGGCTGAAGAAGAAGAGGAGAGAGTCCCTTCATCCGTTCACAGGTCCATAAGTCAAGACAGGACATGAAAACATCTCTCATGATCTCTACATCAGCAGGATGTCACTGTGGGTCCACTGCAGACGTTCTATCACTCAATCACACAGAGGAGCTCAGACGCTCTGAAGGCCACGGGAGACGCGGCGCTGCTTGATGGACCTCATTTACATGCTGCGAGGCCGCGATGCTGCACGGACAGAATCCAGGAGACGATGATGTCAGAGTGATGACGAGTGGACATCCATCATCCTCTCCCTAAATCTCAGTGATTGATCCTCACAAGATCAGAGCTCCTCTGAGACGTGGGATTTACTGCCAGCTCTTCAGACAGTCGGCCCTTGGAGGTGCTTCTATTTCTAATTCTCCTGTCATCCAATCAGACGTGCATCTGAAACCGTCTTATCACTAATCCCGGTTTTCCTACCTGCCCTGCAGTCTACACGTTGCAGGGTCCCTGAAACCCAGTTTGCATCCACGGTACCGCCCACTGCCCCTCAGTGCTGGGTCAGATACAGAGAAAGAAACTTGTACTGCATAAAAACTATAGCTGCCTGGTGATTCAAAAACGCATTTAATTATTTACATGATTTAAACATAACTAATCAGAATTAATTGGATAGGTCAATGTTTGCAGTTAAAATCCTTTAAAACGGTTTAAAGGCAAATGTGTTTTTAATATAAGAAGACCAATGAACAGAAATACAATATAATGTTTGAGGTCTTTTACCAAACATTAAGTACAATTATATTATATCTAATCCTAGTCCTGAAAAAAAAGAAAGACCTAATCTGTTTGATTTCTGTTTAAGATCTCTTTTGTGTACCCCATGTCCCAGCGCTCAAGTGTTTTCCAGTGCTCAGGTGTGTTCCAATCGTCAGTTGTGACCCAGTCCTCAGGTGTGTTCCAGCGCTCGCGTGTTCCAATCATCATGCGTATTAAGGTTGTCAGGCGTGTTCCGGCGCACAGATGTGTTCCATTCGTAAGATGTGTTCCAGCGCTCAGGTGTGAAGCAGCTCTCAGGTGTCTTCCAATCTTCAGGTGTCCTCCAGTGCTCAGTTGTGTTCCAATGCTCAGGTTTATTGCAGCAATCAGGTATATTCCAGAATTCAGAGGTGGTCCAGCGCCCAGGTGTGTTTCAACCCTAGGGTGGGTCCCAGTCCTCAGGTGTGTTCCAGCGCTCAGGTGTGTTCCAGCACTCAGGTGTGTTCCAGCGCTCATTTGTGTTCCAGCGCTCAGGTGTGTTCCAGCACTCAGGTGTGTTCCAAACTTCATGTGTGTTTAAATCCTCAGGTGGGTCCTAGTTCTCAGACGTTATCCGGCGCTCAGGTGTGTTCCAGCTCTCAGGTATATTCTTGGGTTCAGGTATGTTCCAGCGCTCATTTGTGTTCCAGCTCTCAGGTATGTTCTTGGGATCAGGTATGTTGCAGCGCTCAGGTGTGTTCCAGCGCTCCAGAATGTGTTCACTGATGTATGAGGTCAGAGCGTGAATCAGGAGCTTTCTTTCAGAAGATCTTTAATTTTTTTTTTACACACCTTAAACTCAATATCCAGCATGTTGGTTCAGTCTTATCCCAAGTTTGGTCTCATATCACCATTATCATAAAATTACACAGATTCGTAGACAGAATAACTGATATCAGGAAAACAGATCAGTTCAGGTCAATCAGCATGTACAAAGAAAACCAGTGACAACAGGCAGCGGACCATTTACACACTGGCTGTAAAGCAGCGGCTGCTGCTCTGAACACGTCAGATAGAGTTCTTACCTGCACAGGTAGAGTTGGACTCATCCTCATCGTTCCCACAGTCATTAGTTCCGTCACAGAGCCATCTTTTTTGAATGCAGCGGTTGTTGCTGCACTTGAACTGATCAGTGGGACAGGTGTGATTGTCTGCAAGGAGTTCAAAAACCAACAGAGTCAGAACCAACAGAGTCAATGCTCAAACGTTAAACACAGTTAAAACATACAAATGAAGAACACTTCACAAAACCTTTACTTTAAATATAAAGCATGACATTTTCAGTTTGTGTAGCCAGAGCCAAGGTGGCTGGAATGTCATCCTGTCATAATAATGGATCTTTATTCTTTCTCCTTCTGATGTTTCTGAGGGTAAACGGTTACATTTACTTACAGAGTATAATCACAGCTCCACTTACCGCTCTCCGTTTAACAGGAAACCACATCATTAAAAAGGAATGTTTTTTTAGAAGCTTGTTTCTCCTTGGCGGTTTGTCCCTTTATGGAGAGTGTTGGAGTCTCCACAGAATTTTTACAGTGGTGCTGAATATATTTATTACTGAGCTTTAATTCCTTGATTTGTGTTCTTTGTAAACCCATTTTCACACCAGAACTCAGGTATGAAATCTCCCTCCATCAAAAACATGTTTGAGAGGTTGATTCTGCCGGTGCCCTTGAGCAGGGCTCACGCTCAGAGGGAGTTCCTGCCACATGTTGATGGCTCACTGCTCCTCAGGGATGTCAAATACAGAGAAGACGTGTCACTGCTTCACACAAGTCTGACTGTATTTGACGAAACAGCCCAGATTCATTCAGTTTCAAACCAAACTATCTGCAAACACCAAGAAGAAAAGAAGCTACGGAGGATTGTTCACGTATAAATGAAACCCCAGGGGAGTAGATCATTGATTTTTCATTCATTCTGGCAGAGGCGATTAGATTACAGCGCTCTGCATTCAGATCAAAAACCCCGTATCCAAACATCAAACGTGATTTAATCTGCCCAAATTATTAAACCACCTAAGGAGGAGCAACATGACAGAGAGAGGAGAGAGGAGGTGCAACACCTTTAACTCTGACTGAGACCTTCTGTGACATTTGAGCACTATCTGTACTCCTTCTTTTAAGCTGCTCTCTTTCTGGGTCTTCACAGCGGATCATCTGTTTCCATCTTGCCCTGTCCTCTTCATCTTCTTCTGTCACACCAACCAACTGCATGTCCACTCTCACCACATCCAGAAACCTCCTTTTTGGTTTCCCCCTTTTTCTCCTGCATGCCAGCTCCATCTCCAGCATCCCACTAGCAGTAGATCCACCATCCCTCATCTTCAGCTCTGCCTCCTGTCCTTTGATCAGAGCCACCTTCTCTAGACCATCTCAGAAACCTTTCCCTCCACTCTTGCCTTTACTCTACCCTCACAGATAACACCTGAAATTCTTCTCCACCCACTCCACCCTGCAGTCACTCACTTCTTCACCACTTTTCCACACTTCCAGTTGCTCTGAACATTTGACCCCAAGTACTTTTATTACGCCATCTTCTCCACCTCTACTGTACTCCTTCATCCTCACCTCCTCCTGCCTTCTTCTATTCACTAACATGTATTCTGACCTACTCCCACTGACCTTCATTCCTCTTCTCTCCAGCGCATACCTCCACCTCTCCAGGTTCTCCTCCACCTGCTCCCTGCTCTCGCTGCAGATCACAAGGTTCTCCACCAACATCATAGTCCATGTAGACTCCTGTCTGTCCTCCTCTGTCAGTCTGTCCTCCACCAGAGCAAACAGGGAGGGACTCAGAGCCTCTCCTTGTTGCAGTCCCACCTCCACCTTGAAATCAGAACACACTTCTGTACATGAAGTGTGTTCGAACCCGAGAGAAGGTCCGCTCCGTCTGACCTACTCTTGGGTCAGAACCGGTTCTAGAAGCACACTGGCTGGTGACTCCTTTGTGGTCCAGTGATGAAGAGCATCTGTACATGAAGAGTGTTTACATGCAGACATATCTGAAGGTCCTCACAGCAGCTGTGTCTCTCCTCGTCGCTTCCATCCAGGCAGTCGTCATCGCCGTCACATTTCCACACGGCCCGTATGCAGCGCTGATTCTGGCACTGGAACTCATCCTCTCTACATCGCTGTGGTTCTGAAACACCGCCGGAGGCTTCTGGGAGAAACAGCGGTGGCTCAGAATCAACCAGAGACTTCCTGTTAAGCATTTGTTTGGAGTCAATTATTAATTGTTATATATATTTAATAGCATAAAGCCTGTTAATAGAGTCATGTGACCCTTCGTTGAACTCCTGGGATTTGATCTCACAGTCCTGGAAACCTGCTGGGATAATATCCCACCTGTATTTATTTGTTTTGAGCTGATTTGGATGTGACTGGAGAAGGTTATCATTTGGACTCCGTCCCATAGGATGAATCCAGGATGATCTTATTCCTCTCGTCTGATTCATTATGGCGTCCTACCTGCACAGGTGACATTGTTCTTCTCCAGAACCTGGTTGTCAGCGCAGGCACACACTCGGCCCCCGGGGATGGCGAGGCAGAGGGTACCGCAGCCCCCGTAATTCACACTGCATGCGTTGTCACCTGGAGAAATAGATCCATGTTCATTTAAAGATATGGAACCGGTTCTTCTCTCGTTGTTTCGTCTATTTTAATTCCTGTACTATATGATAATATATCTGCTCTATATGAACCTTATGATGATTTATGTACAATACATTTACTATGTAACATTATAACATTCCCTCTTGTCGCCGGCTAGAAGCGACAGCACTGAATCCTGATGTTTAGCAGCACAAGTGTTTTACTAACACGGTGTACATGAGTGCATTTCACTAGTATATTTGGTTGTTTTAGGAATACATGTTTATGTTTTACTAATGGATTTGCGTTTTTAATAGATTTGCGTTTTTAATAATATATTTACGTGTTATACTAATACATGTGTAGATTTCACTATTACGTTTTTGATTTACTTAAACACGCTCGCGTTATACTCATAGGGTTGGGTGTTTTATTAATACATGTGCAGATTTTACTAATGAACGCACGCGTTTAACTATTATTTTTGCGTATTTTAATAATATGTTCGGCTGTTTTATTATTACATTCGCGCATTTTATTGATACATTAGCGTGTGTTATTAATACATGCACTTTTTACTAATACTTGCCTGAGTATTATTAATATGTTTGCGTGTTTTATTAATGATCGTTGGCTGTTTTACTAATGAATGCACACATTTTACAAATAAGTTTGTGTGATTTACTTAAACGTGCCCACGTTTTACTAATATGGTTTGGTGTTTTAGTAATACATGCACGGGTTTTACTATTATGTTTGCATGTTATGTTTCACTACCACATGTGTTCTACTAATATCTGCGCACATTTTACTGATACATTTGCAAGTTCTAAAAATACATGCACGCATTTTATTGATTCAATTGCATCTTCTACTAATACATGCGCGTATTTCACCTAAAAGTTTGCGTGTTCTACTAATATATAAGCACATTTTACTAAAACGTTTGTTTGATTTATTCATTCCTGCTTGCGATTTACCAATTTGTTTGTGCTTTACCAATACAACCGCACGTTTTACTAATACATGCCTACCTTTTTACGAATACATGCTTGTTGGAGCACATTTTAGGAGTCATATACTTAAAAATGCTCACGTGTTCTACTAATACATGCATGTGTTTATCTAATATGTTTGCTTATTCTGCTAATATGTTTGCATGTTTTACTACTACAAGCGCACATTTCACATAAAAATTTTACTAATGCATCTGCAATTTTACTCAAACAGTTCGGTGTTTTACTAACACGTTCACATAATAATAATATATTTGTGTGTTTTCATTAATACATGCACGCGTTTTACTAATATGTTTGCGTCTTTTAATAATATGTTTGTGTGTTCCTATAATACATGCACATTTTACTAATATGTTTGCGCGTTTTAAGAATACATGCAAATGTCTTACTAATATTTTTGGCATTTACAAATACAGTTGCACATTCTACTGATACATTTGCGTGTTTTTACTAATACATAAATATTTTGCTAATAATTGAGCATGTTTTACAAATATATGCGTGCGTTTTACTGATATGTTTGGGTTTTTTAGTAATTCATGTACACATTTGCGTGTTTTACTTATACATGAGCGTATTTAACTACAATCCTTGGGTGCTTCAATAATATATTTTGGTGCTTTACTAATACATGCGCGCATTTTACTCATATAATGGCCTGTTTTACTAATGCATGCAAATTTCACTCATACGTTTGCTTGTTCTATGAATACATTTTACTAATATGTTCACGTGTTTTAATAGTATATACTAATACATACGTGTTTTATTTATACATGCGCAAGCTTTACTAATATGTTTGGGTTTTTACTAATTCATGTGCACATTTTGCTAAAACATTGCGTGTATCAATTTCCAAATATATTTGCATGTTGTATTAATACCCACGCGTTTTCCTTTTAAGTTTGCATGTTTTTCAAACACATTTGCGTGATTTAACAATATAAAAGAACATTTTACGTAAATGTTTGGGTTTTTTACTAATGCATGTGCATGTTTTACTGAAACTTTTGCAAGTTTTACTAATACGTGCACATTTCACTAATACGTTTGTGTGTTTTTTATTAATGCATGCGGTGATTACTAATATGTTTGCAAGTTTTAATAATATTCTTCGGGTGTTTTACTAATACCAATACAGTTTACTCATACGTTTGCGTCTTTTCCTAATAAATAAACACCCTCCACTAATACGTATCTGTTTTTTACTAATACCCATTCATCTTTCTCTAATGCGTACCCTTGTTTAAATAATAGACATACACCTTTTACTGATTCATACGAATTTTTTACTAATACGCATTCACATACTCATGTTCTACTAATAGGCGTACATCCTTTACTAATACGTATGTGTGTTATACTAATACGTATACAACTTTTATGAATAATTAGCCGTGTAATACTTTAACCCAATCAACTTTTACTAATAAGTATATGGGTTTAACTAATACGCATACACCTTTTAGTTAAACGTACGAACGCTTTACTTATACACATACACCTTTTACCAATCTTTACGGATATTTCAATAATAGGTATATTTTACTAATACATACATACAAATCCGTACATATGCATGTTCTGCTAATACAGAACATACTAAAACTTTACTAATACATGTGTGCATCCGTATATGCGATAACTAATACATACACACGTTCTACTAATGTACACGTGCGTTTTGCTAATCCTTGCCAGTATTTTATGATTAAGCATACACGTTTTACTAATTAGTACATGCATTCTACCAACTTGTATGTGCATTTTCCTAATGAATATGCGTGTTTTTCTCATGAATAAGCACACGCTTTTTACTAATATGCGTACACCTTTTGGGAAAACGTGCGCGTTTTACTAATAAGTATGAGCTTTTCTACTGATACACAGGTGCTTATTCGTCAACGTCCCCTCCTCGGCTGAAAAGTGAAATAAGTCGCGGTCAGGACACGTGAAGGAGAAGGAGCCCACCTTGCTGACTCTTAGCATTGTAGACACGCAGGCCAAACAGCGGTGGTCTCTCACTCCGCTGCAGTGTGACGTCCCCGGTGGACAGGTCCAGCTGGAAGACCGATGCATTCATGTACTCCGTCCAGAATATGAAATTACCGTAATGAGAGATTCCAAAGGGATGATTCAGCTCTTTTCCGTTGTAGACCACCTGCAAAGTGTTGCAAATACACAGAATT
>JBBDHG010000225.1:352500-390000 GCA_037951165.1 Lophius americanus | reverse complement strand
TATAATCCTTGGTGAGTGTGTGCTTGGCGGCAATACTCAAGTGTACGTTGCCGGCATTTATTTAGAGTTTGTTTTTCATACAAACTTTCAAAATATGAAGTGATTATTTTGTGATAAATAATGAACTCTACAAACACGTCCAAGAAAACCCACCAGGATCTGTTGGTGAACAGACTAAAAAGTGCTAGTCTTTGAAGACGTTGATTATAAGCATGAATCCCACAACAACGTGAGATTCTACTGCAGCAGAGAGAAACGGAGGTCCGACTCTGTTCTGTCCTTATCAGGTCGTAACAGATGGGGTGGCAAACAGAGCAGGAAATCAAACATCTAGAATCCAGTTACCAGAAACTGGAGGTTTGTTTATAATGTAGTGCCTGTAAGGTAATTAGAGGGGGGACATCTAGCGTGTTAGGGTTATTATTATTATTATTATACAACTAATCTCTGGCTGCTGTGGATTTGGTTTCTGTTAATACGATTTAAGACTTAAAGTGTTCATTTTTTAGATCCTCAAGACATTCACTATTCAAAATATATCAATCAATAAAAAGAGTTTTGCAACAGCTCGTCTGTTTCGGTGGCTCCTACTTAATGCAGGAGGACCAGTGAGAAGGAAGGGCTTAAGTTTAGGCTCTATTCTAGTTATCAAAAATAAAAAGTACATCTTACTGTTATAAAGGTGGATTATTTTTGAAGAAACTCAATGAGGTTAGAAAGGTAGGATGCACTGTAAAACTGTCAATGACTATATAAGACTGTAAATTCAAACCAGCACATCACTATAGTAGATGCAGTGAATCCTCGTCAATAAAGAAAACAGCAAATAACTTAATAAATTACGGTCCTAATATTTGGAAAACAAAAATAATAATGTCACAAGCAGGTTAGTACTGTAAAAGTATTATTTTGACCAGATGACAGATTTTTCTGATATGAAAACTTAAATAACCAAAAGTAACCGTTTAGCAGGAGCAAACAATAATCTTTGCATAAATAAGATGCCAAAAATATGGTATATATTTAAGAAAGATTGTAATTTACTGTACATTTCTGAAATTGATTATCCAAATGTAAGGATATTGACATTATATCCATTTTTTTATGATTATGTACTGTAATGTCTTGTGCATGGGGACAGCAGAAATCTGGCAACAACAGCTTCTGGAATATTACCATGAATTATGCAGAGTTTTATTTAAAGAGTAGAACAATGTCATGAAGTTCAGTCTAAATTTGACTCAGTGCTGCTAACAAGAATATCAGGTTTTAGGTTTAATTTGAATATGGTCAAACGTTCACAGGTTTTAATTTGTGTTTCTGATATATTTTGTGTAAGTCAATGGGCAAAATTTGAAAATGAGTTTTCGAGGGGTAAGAGAACAAGTTTTAAAAAACCCAACTAAAATATTTTTAATAAAGACCGTGTCGACATGATGCTAAATCAGTTTTATATTTCCTTATTCAAACATGCAACTGAATGTAGTACAAAGGTAAAGTATTAAATGTTCAATCTAATAAACTTTTCCATCAGATGACTGCAGAGACAGATGGACGGGACCAAATATGATATTTCTAGACTCTGGCCCAATGGTCTTTCCTCCCCACAACCGTACTTCATGGATGTAATCTATCTGCAGTAAGAAAATAAACAAATCGGGCAAAAGGCAGATTTTAGCATCTGTTGGATGTTTACAGAAATCTGGGTTGCCTTATTCATCCCATGGCACACCGAGGAAATATCC
The DNA here is from genome assembly GCA_037951165.1 of Lophius americanus. Taxonomy (NCBI): domain Eukaryota; kingdom Metazoa; phylum Chordata; class Actinopteri; order Lophiiformes; family Lophiidae; genus Lophius; species Lophius americanus. The sequence goes on along the minus strand of JBBDHG010000225.1, from coordinate 388,255 downwards.
TCCCCTCAAATAAGGTTCCCTCCATCTTCATGGTTGATAGAAACCATCAGATGTGTCTGTAAACAAACCTGATTAAATCCCTCCATCCTGACGTACCAGAGGAGAAAAGTTTCACCTCCACAGCAAATATTTCATCCCAGAGTTAGAACTTCATACAACAGGTCAGACGAGATCTGGTGATAACGGGGCGATAAGGGAGATGTATGTTTACCAAAGTAATAAACGGCAGTAGCTCAGGATTTACAGAACTTATATTTGGGTCACATCAAACTGATATTGATGTAAAAAGGTGAAAAAATAAAGGTGATTATAAGAAAAAAACATGTTTAAGACAGCAAACAGAGCTTGTCGTATAGAAATACCTATAATATTAACCCGGAAGAACCGAGAGCAGTTTCCCCTTCAATGAAAATGATAGAGATAAAAAAAAGATCAAATGGAAAACTCTTCTGAAATAGTTTTTGAGATGCTGCCCCTTTACTCTGTGACCTTATGAAAGCTGAATTTTATGAAATTGTTCAAAACAGGTTACTGGAACTGGTTGTAATGTAATTCATGACATGTTATTAATTTAGAATTGTGAAAACATTTACTAACAAAACAAGCTGACAATTTACATATCATATATTAAAAATAAAAAAATTTCAAACAAAGTAAAAATAAAGAAAAATTGAAATACATAAATCCTTTTATTGGACATTTCAATGCATTAAATTGGTATTTCAGGGTTAATGGGATAATAACCTGAAAATAAGGAGGTTATAGAGATCCGTAACCCCACGTATGTCTGATTTCAGAAGGGAATTCAGTGTGTTCAAATGAAGAAATGTTGGTAAAGGACATAGAGATGAAGAAAACAGACATTAACATGTTAAAGTTATTCAGTGAGGTTTAAATAGATTTAGGGATAGGCTTCATCGCAGACTCCAAAGGGTTCAAATAAAAACGTTTGCTTGTAATTAGTTATTAATATATTATGAAGCATTAAAAGTTATAATAATAATAATAATAATACATTTAATTTATAATGCACTTTACATTTGGATCATCTCCCTCATGTTTAAAATATTAACCTTTGTTTCTGAGAAATACTTCACACAAACATCCTCATTGTTGAATTGGTACAAGAGGCCTTCCTGATGCAACACTCCCCATTACTCTGGGCTTCAGAGTTCGACGACCTTAACTTATTCACCCTCGGTGGCAGGATTATGTGAGAGAGGACACGAAGGTGCTGGGTGTGACCAATAAATAAAGCTTAAAGAAGAAAAAAAACAAGAACTCTTTGGAATAAAAGCAGTCACGTACAAAGTCTGCGGAGATTACTGCCTGACCTCATCTGTCCATCACCATAGCAAACAGGAAAGGGCTCAGAGCCGATCTTTGATGCAGTCCCTCCTCCATCTTGAACCCATCGGTTACGCCTTCTGCTCAACTCACCGCTCTAGTCCTGCTCTCATACAATTCCTGCACCTCTCTAACACACACCAAAATCTTTGGTAGATGTTTATTTCCTCATCAGACACAACATGTCATGAAATAAGAAAGAGGATCGCTCGAGATTGAACCCGCTAACAAACAGGTGTTTTCATTTAAATAAATTTAACTAAAAGTGTCAGGTTTTTAATCATTTACATCAAACAAGGATTTAACGAGATGAAGGACGTGGCACTATGTGATCTTCTATTCCAAAAACCCTTGACCTCTGGTGACACTGACTAAAGAAGCAGTGGGGATATATACGGGGGATTTTGTAGCAAGATAACCGATTTTTCATTAACTATGAGGGGTCACATTACAAAGGCTGGTATTCAAATGAAGAGTGATATTTATTTAAAATTCAAAACAGTATATCCCTGTAGTAGACAGTGACATAACGTAAAAAGAAAAAAAACGTAATTAACTTTTTACAGTCAGAATATGTAGAAAACACCGAATCTTACTGCGAAAATACAAACTTCTGTTGAAATTAACAGAAACATACAAGGGTGAGATGCTAACAAGATGCTTAAAATGTGGAGGATATTTGTGAAATAATGTTGATTAATGTATAAGAAACTGTGCTGTCAGTGTAAAGTGTAAACGGGTTGAAAGAATATCTGGTTATCAAGGTAATTGACTGAAAGGTCTTGTGCGCGGTCACCAGATTTTTTAAGGCAAAATTCTGGTAGCAACAGCTTTTGGTGTAGTCAGTTAAACATTTCACAACTCAGCTGCGGGTTTGTTTCTGCTGACCTGTTCAGAGGGTCCACCACGATGGCCCGGGGGTGGGACATATTCCCTTCCAACAGAGTTTTCCGGGTCTGGGAGGATCGTTCCAGTCTGGCGACGCCGATGGTCTTCCTGTAGCCGTCATTGGTCCAGTACAAATTCTTCCCAATCCAGTCCACGGAGATTCCTTCTACGTTGTCCAGCTCTGCGACGGGATGACCACAAGGGGGAATATTAGGAGTTTATGAAAAGACTGGAACCTTTAAGGTCAGGAAACTGTTCTTTAACTCTGGGGGGACGCTGCATTAGAAACAGACGGTTAGACCCACCATCCTTCAGCACCGTCTCTCGGCTGCTTCCATCTATTTTCTGTCGGCCGATCAGGAAACTGGTGGTGTCGGCGAAGTAGATTTGTCCCAGCTCTGCGTAGTAGTCGATGGCTCGAGGGTTGACCAGGTCTTGGATGGGCTCCATGTGCTCCTCACTGGACTTTATGTTCATATCCAGTCCTCGGATGACCCCGGGACGACCCTTACCGTAGAACAGGAAGAGGTCGTCTTTGGGCTCTAGAAGGCAAGAAAGGAAGGATCATCGTTTTACTATTATTGTTATTTATTTGGTTTAATTCTTCAAAGCTGATCCCAGCATTAAACCCGTATGTGAGTCAGAACCAGGTCCATCCATTAGGCTTAATGGAGCCAGTAATCAGCACCAATGACCAAACCCCACCTCTTCAATCCCACCACTGCTGAAAGAACAGCAGCAACAACAGGAGGAGGTGAAACACTCAGGCAAACAGACAGTAGTAATACTAACCATCAGCTGTAAACACTGTTTCTGATGTAAAATAACAGTGTCTCAGTAGAAAGACAAACAGACAGTAGTAATACTAACCATCAGCTGTAAACACAGTTTCTTATCTAAAATAACAGTGTCTCAGTAGAAAGACAAACAGACAGTAGTAATACTAACCTCAGCTGTAAACACTGTTTCTGATGTAAAATAACAGTGTCTCTGTAGAAAGACAAACAGACAGTAGTAATACTAACCATCAGCTGTAAACACTGTTTCTGATTTAAAGTAACAGTGTCTCTGTAGAAAGACAAACAGGAGGCGTTGAAACTGAGGAAACTCTCATGGTGATTCATGTTCTTGAACCTTTGGGATCCTCTGGAGATGCGAGCAGGGATATGAAGCAGACCTCCTCTTACTCCCCCTCCCCTAGAGACTGGGATGCTGGGGATGAGGACCACACAAGCCTCTCTGCAATTTATCATTTTGTGAGGGAGAGACCGCCGACCCAGGAGACAATTAAACATTGCAGGAGACCCAGATATCAAAGCCCAAAGTGACTGCATGGAGAAGCTCCACCATTTAGCTCCAGATCTCATAATGCCCAGAGAGAGAAGAGAGAGCGAGGGAGGGAGAGAGAGCAGGTGTCATCAGAACTTCTAGGAGGGAGGAATAAATGGGTTTCTCTGACTCCCGATGCTTCGTTACCCAGATCAAAGAGTGGCGGGTCCTCTGATCGTGTCACCGGTTTGATGTTCTGCTTTCATTGTCAGAGACACAACGTCCAGTGATGGATTAGATGATCCCACAAACACAGACTAACTTAAACTCTCATTATGACCATAATCAATCAGGCTAGGGACGGGTCGATACCAATTACTGTCCCATGGGTCTGAGTGGACCCGTGCTCATCTTTAGCACTGTCACTCTGTGGCTAAATGTCCTTCGGATACACTGTTCAAAAAACAACCGTGAGAAAACACAAATTATGAAAGCAAAGGGATACATTAAATTTGATTTAATGTTTAACATAACCAAATTTAACTTATGACTACTGCATTGTGACTATGAACGCTTAAATTGTTGGCCTAAATAAGATTTCAAATAAACTGAAGAAAATATATTTACATGAATCCTAAACTATATCAAATGAATTACTCCATTGGCTTTTATCTGTTTCCTCTTACGACCCCACAGGACGATTACATAGCACTTCCTGTTCATCCATTAACCTATCTCCATTTACTTTTATCCTTCTGTCTTTTTATCCTGTTATCATTTTATCCTAACATTGTGAAATCAGAGGCCGATTGTATAGGGTTCACATGTGCTGCTCAAAAATTCCACCAACAGGAAACTAGCACTGATGGCATGCACAGAATTGACGTTCTCCTCTATGAAATGGGCACTGAAAAGGATTTTCTGAGGTAGAACGTCAAGCACCTCAAACGGAATACAACCAAACCAGGACGATGCATGCTTCTCTGAACAACGACCACAAGAACGGACCATGGGATACAACGTTTCAGAGTGGACAAGAAAGAAAGCCTTTATCAGGCACTAATCAACGGGTTAAATTCGGCAAGAGATCAAGAAGTGCCATTTGTCAGAGTACTACACTGAGCTGAAGACTGTCCCAACAGGAAGAAGGAACAAGCAAAGTTAATTGAAGATGAAAATGGTGAGAAATTCAACATTAAGCTGTTTACAAAAGTCTCCAAATCTGACTCCGAGGTCTTCCTGACTGAATCCCTGGGGTCAGCTATTATTGATACTGCTTGTACTCGTACAGTATGTGGGGAAAGGTGGCTGGAGGATGACATGAAATACCTCAGCCAAGAGCAAGTGAAGCCGGTGCTGCAAACAGAAGTCCCAGTTGCGGACTATTTTTGTTTTGTAGACGGAAATCAAATGTATTCCAACATAAAAGTGAAACTACCTGCTAAACTAAGACAAACACAAAGTCATGTTGAACAGAAGTAGTCCACGTTGATATCCCACTACTACTGAGTAAAGGATACTTGAATAGGGTAATAACTGTTTTGGATATGAAAAAACGACAGAGCTCTGATGTTCAAGCACCCCCTTACAGCTTGTGTTCACCAGTTGTTGTTGTTAGCTTGCGTCACTCTAGGCTTTTCAAGGTAAACATGCAGGATCAGGATAAGCAAACTTTACAAGGTGATCCCAAGAAAAGGGTAGAAAGAAATCACAAAAAATGCCAGGAGTCGTTTAGATAGCAAGAATACAGACAATGAACAGGACAGCATCACTGACAGGGAACTGAAAACAGACAAAAAGTGTTGCACCTACTCTTATTGCCACAAACCACTATGACGCAAACTGAAAAAGAGCACAATGTCTGTGATAACAATGTTTATTTTGCAGATCAGCAGGCAAAGCTACAGGGAAGCACAAAAACTGTTAAAACCGGCAACATCTTGAACCTGATGGTAGTGACGGAAATATGCAGTCAGTTGATATGTCACATGTTGATAGTCTTAACATTGAATCAGAACACAGGAATGCTGAAAAGTTGATGATGTTGGTCAAAAATGTGTCTACACCAGATGGGTCTGTACCCATGACGAAACTTCAAAATGTATTGTGCCTAAAGTACGACTCATAGCAGGAAAGTATGAAGACCCAGATATTCAAAAGTTACAGAAAGATTCCCCAACCTGTTCTCAGCATCTCTTAGGTTGTTGTTACCGGAAATCTGTTCAAATCAATGGCAAGATAACTCCATGGACAACTAATCTGCATTCTTGCAAGTCATGTAAACAGGCGACCGACATTGCAATTCGGAACGGTAAAATACTTTCCTGTTTCCTGCGCAGTTGTCGTGATGATGAAGTGAAGATGGCGGACACAGAATGTTTTAGCTGTTAACCAAATTAAGTTGTCAAAGATACATAAACGCTGTGTTTATTAAATTTAACATGTAGCACCTTTATAAACTGCTTGTTTTGCAGGAAATAAAGACCTAACATATTGGTGAACCTGAGATCAATCTAATTGCGAGGGTTGTTTTTTTGTTACTGTTTCGACTCAATAGCCTCAATCACCTTATTTATTAACTCGGGTAGTTATCAGATTTTAATCTCAGGGTTTTTAAATCTTTTTTTGTTTCTGCATTACAATTAAGGCCCGAGCACTAGTTATTCTAATTTTTATATATATTTATTTTAAAAGGAGGCTGGCGGTTGACCATTTATCAGAACGAGTTGGAACTACGTGCTGAAGCGTCCTTGAGCAAAAAAACAACAATGTGTGCTATCTAAGAGCCACCACTGGGACGTTGAATCACTTAAGTTGCAGTTTTCTCTCTTTCCTGCATTTCTTTTGCTGCGGTGGACTCTCACTGCCCGTTCACTTTCTTTCTCCTTGGCCCTCAGTGTTGGAGAACACGCTGGTAGCAACAGCGAACACAGAGAACACAAACAGGATTTTCCTAGGGGAATATTTGACAACCTCACTGAAGGATAAAATGGTGAATTTAATAACAACACTGCCTGTACACTCGCATAATTTTCCACCTCATGCAGAGAAGTGAGCTGTCATCATTATTCCAAGCAGAAGTGAGGTGGATGGTGATGAAGGGTAGAAGAACTGAACCTCTCATCACATGGTCTCTCAGTGATGACAGTGTAATAATCATAATGATGTTTACTCATTATTATCACTTTGTCATACACAAAACAAAATTGTGAAATTATTACTCTGCATTTGACCCACTGAGGAGCAGTGGGCGGAGGCAGTGGGCGGAGACTGTGAAGCTCCCGGAGAGCATATTGGGATTTAAAGTCTTTTCCGGAACACCATGAAATGTTGACTCAATCCATCCATCTACCACTGAGCGGCGGACTCTTCACACGTATATTCAATGCGATAAAATTCAATATTCAGAACAAAAACTGGAAAAGCCCGACCTCTGGTCATACTGTGTCAACAAGAACAACACCCCAGTGTTCCCACCACTGCAGGACTTCTTGTGTGTACATGAACTCAGACCGGAGACAGTAGGTGGGTTTACATGGACACTTTTCTCCTTTAAGAATGAAATTATTACGAAAGGGAATTTCCACGAAAGCAGTTGTCAAATCGGAAATGGTGTTTAGATGCGTTGACCGATGAATCGGAAGAGCCGTCAGCAGCTGAGAGACAAATAGATGAAAGATTTATCAGAAGGTGGGCATCTACTATGTGATCGCGGCGGGTTTTGCTGGGACTTTGATGCTTTTAATGAAGAAACAGCTGATCATAACTGATTTTTAAATCTATACTGGAAACACATGGAAGGGAGAGAGAGAGAGGAAAAGGCGTTGCTGCGTTGTTACTCTGACTAATGTTAGAACATTACATTATCCAACATGAGGTTAATAGTGGGGTTGTGTAATGAAGAGGCAGAAACTCCTCACCACACGCTTTTATTCTCAAAACCCATTCCCCCATATCACTTTCTGAGAGTTTGCATTAAAAACAAATTCTCTGCTCTGACCTAGATCATTAAATCCCAGCATTGTGCAGGTAAGTAGCACCGCCGGGCACACGCTGACCAGGGACCATTCCTAAACACTGTTTACATGCAGCAGTTGCCTTTCGGCCGTCATTCTCATAAGGACTCAGACAACCTCCTTCCAAAGGAATGAAATCTCTCTAAGAAAGGGCCTTTTCTTTCAGATTCTCTTTCTGATCATGCGTCTGCTCTGAATCTATTCGGAATTGGCTGTCCATGTTAACTCACCTAATGACTCATGTGACAGAGGGAAACGCCTCCGTGATCAAGCTGCTCAATCACGAGTGATTCTAGGATTACAACTTTATATGGACTCCTCCAATAAGAATCTAAAATGTACACAGTGACAATGCAAAAGTTTTCCAGCTCCTCCATGACATTACTAATTTTAACAAATACTGCATTAAACTGAACCCTTAACGCTCATCCCTGCAGGAGGTCCAGATGCTTCTTTGGACTGGCCGGCTCCTTGTGGACTGGCCGGCTCCCTGTGTGTGAAGGCAGCATCAGCAGGATTGGTATGGTTTTATCCGTCCGTTGTGGTGGAGACAGAGCTGAGTCATTAAGCAAGGCTCTCAATCTACTGGTCCATCTAAGTTCCTACCCTCACCTATGGTCATGAGCTCTTGGTAGAGACCAATAGAATAAGTACAGCATTACAGTTAAGGTTAGGAGCCCAGGCATTTGGAGGGAGCTCCGAGTGAAGCTCTTCGTATCTAACGTATGGGCAACCTCATAGAATGTCAAGAGCTTTTATTCCTGAACAGTTACACAATGTTAGGATAGCCAATCACAAATCTTGCTCTTGTACATAAAACCAGTATATAATCACTAATCTTGTAATGATTCCTTAGAGAGATACTAATCCTGTTCCTTTGGTCAGGTTTGTTTTCTCATATATTGTAATAACAATATATCGTCCTTTGAGCCTTTCATTGTTTTATGTTTTCAATTGTGTCCAGAGTGCTTGACTGCAAAATCTTCCATATCAAGATCCAGAACTCACTGGAGGGGCTATTTATCTCTCCTGCTCTGGCAACGCCTCAGGATCCCCCAGGATGAGCTGGAGAGCGTTGCTGGGGAGAAGGAAATGTGGAATACCCTTCTTACCTTGCTGCCACTGCTAACCAACCCCAGATAATTGGAAGAAAACGGATGGATGGACTTTACCAAATGATGATTAAACACTGAAAACATTTAATATTTAGTTTACCACATGAAAAATATGTTTTACTTCTAGTATCAGACTTGATTTTTAGAAACTTGAAATAGTTTTTAAGTGAATAAATAATGAAGCATCAGTTTACCAAACTATTCACTTTTGCAAACTTTGATTGCAAAACATCTCAGTTTTGCAATAACAAAACTGAGATGTTGTTAAACACATTGCTGTGAAGGCTTTGCGATCCGCTGCATAAAGAATATGCACCGATTTACACAACAATGTAGACATTTAAAAATATTTTTGAAAAAACACTGACTTTTGCAGGACTGTCCATCAGAGCCGAGGCTGTAGCCGGTCCGACAGCGGCAGGTTCTGGACTTGTAGCTGCCACTCAGGAGGCAAATGTGGGAACATCCACCCGGCTTCCCATTAGACAGTGTTTTACATGCATGAGTTCTGACTGTGGACGGAATCAGAGATGACAGGAATCATTTTAGACCAGTGGAGTTTCCTCTCTCTCTACCAACTCAATCCCCAGTTCCTGCTCCTGAAGATGAGGATGGTTCTGACACATGTTGATCTACTGTAGACAGAAAAGGCCCTTTACCTTGTGGCTGAATGAGTTTGTGATAAACACGCAGTCTTCTAGTCTTCTCCAGGCTTACTAGTGTCCTGCTGGCTGCTGTGATGTTGAACCTGTGGATCTGCAGCAGCTCCACAGAGGAGCTCCCTCTGGAAGGGTCAGAGTGAGCGGCATAGAGGTGGTCTTCAAATACCGCTAATGAATAAATAAACCAGTCCTGAAAAACAACAAAGGTCCAGTGTGAGTTTTAACATTGTGCATAAAGCCCAAAATAAGTAAAAACATGGAAGATGCACATTAAAAAAATTACAATAAATAAATGCTGAGAGGGTCATTCACCCTACCGTAACGTAAGTATAGTTTGAATCATTGTGTGTTTTTCAAACTTCTTACTAAACTATGAGAAAACAAACTGAACCAGTCGAATGTTTGGACAGTTTCCATGCAATGCTACTTTTTAACGCTGTAATTTTTTCCTTTTCTTCATAGAATTTTTTAGCACTAATATGTCTGCATATGTTTTATTATTAACACCAATATTTTATTCAACTTACAATTTTCATTTTAATTTAACAATTTATATTTTAACACTTTTTTTGCTTTCATTACACTATTTTTTTTTAAATTTAATTTTATACATAAATTCTTTCTACTTCGTACCTATTATAGCATTAACTTTCATACTACTCCTTACTTTTACATTTTCAGATTGGAATGAAAAAAGTTTTCTACTTCTTACCAAACAGACAGAAAACATGCATGAAGTTTCTGCATGTGGTTTGTTCTCTATATGACATAGAGAGAAGAGGGTTTGAATGAACGAGGCCACAGAGTGACAGAGGATGAATATTAGGGAGGAAACACAACCAGACACAATAATGTGTTTGATATTTACATTCTACTCTCCTCTCAGAGCTGAATCCCAAACCCCAGTTACTTTATTCATTTCATAAATCACCCATTTAGTCTTCAAAAGAGCTTTGATATTAAAATTAAGAGAGAAATAAACGTACAAGCAGGAAATAAACGACCTGCCATCCATTGAAAAAAGCCACTAAATGAGGAAATAACCACAGAAGAAGAAAAATCTCCTGTGTTCCGGACCCTCAGAGCTCAGAGTGAGACATGACCCTCACCTGACCTCCCTGGAGAACGGTGTGTCTGTTCCTGCCCTGGTAATCTACCACAGCGATGTAATCCAGGTGGGCATCCGCCCAGTACACCAACTTCTTCACCACGTCCAGCGCCACCGCAGTGGGCTGCTTGATTTTAGAATCTACCAGAGGGGTCCGGTCGGTGCCGTCCATGTTGCAGCGCTCCACCTTGGCCACGTTCCCGTAGTCAGTGAAGAAGAGCATCCTGCAGAGGAGGAGGAGGGATGAATGATGAGACTGGAGACATATAAATCATCTGGACCTGTTTCTTTTTCACACAACGAGCGAATAAAAACCATAATAAACACAAACATTCAAGACGCTCAGTGTCAGATATGATGGAGGCCTGTCACAGAATAAACATATTAAGGGTTTTTGTACCAGCCATGCTTCTTTTTTCTGAGACACTGACTGTCATGATCATGTCTTCAGTGATTTCCCATGTTTCTTTTCCCCTCCAATTCTCTCTTTATTTTCCCCGACGCTCCCCTGGCATCCAGCTCTGCTTCACACTTGTCCTGTATCAACTCTCTAACATGCCCTGTTCCAGATTTAACCTCCTTTCATTGCCTTAAATGAGCAAAACAAGTGGATAGATGTTCATTGTTGTTTAAAGAATTCTAGCCAAACAAATTTTTCTTACCTGTTTGGCAGATTTACTAGTTCCTAACTAAAAAGAGTTTGATTATGATTTAAGAATATTTGGCTTCTCTCTAGTAAGACTGTTTTGTCAGCTCATATTTTGCCTTCTTAGCTGATTACCTTATTCTTTTCTCCTTTCTGTCTGTACACCTGAACCCAAAGCCCTCCTCAGTGAAGTTTGATTTTAAGATTGGATTTTCTGTGTGACACCGCTCATATTTTTATTGAGATCAGTATGACTTCTAACATTACAATTTACTGACATTGCTTAATTCAGATTTGGTTAACATGACAGTTCCTGTTCAGGATTACAGGTGAGCTGTTTGTATCTCTAATCTACACATATATCTTATCTGAATGGCAGACATTCACTCATTGATCCGTTTTTTACACAAATCAATAGTATCAAATCATCAAATATTACACATTGTGAGACATACTAGTCAGATGGATGCAAATAGAAATTTTAGTTTCCCCCTTCATAGAGAACTAGACAAACAAAACACAAACGTTATCAAAATAAAGCCGAGATGTTTTTTTATTTGTTTTTATATAAAAATAGTTTTAATAGAGTACTTCCTTACAAACTACACACCGCAACAAATAAAAATACGAGAAGACAACACATTAAAGCGGGATTTAAAGAAGCATCAGAATGTTTTTAAAAGCCTGAGAGTGGAAACATTTCTCTTTCTGATGTATCAAAGCTCTATAACCTGGAGGTAAATTGAATAAAAGCAGCATTTCCCATTTCTCCTGTGGTAGTTTTGCCGACATTTAGAAGGCGATGGGCAGAGGACCTCAGGGTATGAGAGGAGACATGAAGTGATTGACAATGTGTGATGCTGAGAGCTACCATTTAGTAGCTCAGAATCTACAAGGGGGGCTTGAGAATTGATCCAAAACGACAGGGGGAACTGCTATAATCGACGACCAACTCTGAGAAAACAGCTGGCAAATGTAGTTTAATCGGCTCTGAATTGCATCAGACAGAGAACCGAAGTTTCCTTTAACTGAAAGTGAGGATCTCATGGTCTGCTGCTTAAAGTCTGAAAACCGTTCAGGTCAGCACATTCACTAATTAACATGGAGACCTTGCTGCTGTCTCACTGAGCTTTTGTGAAGAAGGAACTCCAACAACTTCCATCAGTAATCAGCTGCAGCCAGAGAGTGGCGGGAAGCCCACTAATCTGCACCAGTCATGTCAGGGGAGGGATTCTTTGACCTTTGAACCCTAAACCAGCCTGGGCTGCAAATTGTCAGAGTCAGCAAGAAACCCGGCTCTCCGATCAGGTGCTCACGAGGCATACAGATGAGAGCTTCCGGGGATCAGGATGGTACTGACGCTGGAGTGGTGAATTCTGCAGCCAGAACCTGATCCATGTAAAACTCAAATGACAAACTCTGATGGAATCTACTGTGTTGAACTTTTTTCTAGTGTTTTACTTATTGCAGGTATTTTTTTTTAACAAAATTAAATATTTGCAGTAGACCATTGTGAATATTTATTATTTTATTAGAAGACAGAAAACATTTAATCAAAAGGTAAAAAATACCCTGCTGCACTGCAGCAGAGAACGCTCCAGCAGGTGGTTCAGGTCTTGCAGGTCTGCCAGCGATCGGCTTGAACACAACCGTATCTGTATGTATTTTTATATATCTATCTAGATAGATATAGATATAAATATAAAGAAGAAAAAAACAGATAAGAGAAAGGAGAGACATACAGATATGGATACATCAATCCATCAATTACAGTCAAGTTCAGTAAGAAGTAGTAGTAGGTAGTAACTGTTGAACAGATGGGGTTTTTCTCGGGTATGAGTAGCATCTGAGAAACATACATTATAGGCTTTGTGATTTGTGACACTCTTGAGTGTTCCAGTTTTCCCTGGAGGGGATAATCCTGACTCCACAGTTTCATAGCGTTTTCGGTCCAATACAAATGTGTAATGAAATGTCCTGCAGGAGCTTTTTCCTCTGAGGGTTGTGGAGTGAAATCAGTGAACACAAATGAACGTCTGGTCTGAAGAAGTTGTCTGAAGCATCACCATCCACCAAATTACACAGCTCAGAGAGAGACGAGCCGAAGGAGGGGATAATTTACATCCCTTCATTCTAACTCCTTCTCCTTCTAGCAGACGAGTCGATTGTTATGCACACGGACTTTTTTCTCTTCTCTGTGATTTTCCTTCTTTGACAAAGGATGCTGGGTAATAAATGAGCCTGCGTTGCTTTCAGAAATGATATATTCTACATGCCACAGCACTCACCCCATCAGAGGATCCAGAGCGATTCCTCTAGGGTTGGTCAGGTCCAGCTGGAGGACAGTAACACACGTGTCCCCTCCAGGGCTACAAACAAACATCCTGTCTGAGACACCGTCAACAAAATAAAAGTTTCCTGTCAGCCAGTCGATGGCCATGTGTTCCACATCTGAAACAGCAGAGAGAGAGAAAAATTCACTTTCTATGACAAAGAGACGTGTTCAGGAGAAACAATCCATGTAGATCATTAGTGGTTGATCGACTGACAGATTTTATTTTTATTTTATGACAGTATAACCTCATATAAACGAATGCACCCGCTCAGAGCTCAGGCTTTACTTTAACCCATTACCCATAACCCAAATAGAATGAACATTTTAATGTGTTTGATATTTTCTAGAACCTCTAACAGATCAAGCAAAATAAGGTCCAGAGAAGTAATAGAGCTTTTGTAGGCGGCAGGCTTGAAGGACAGCAGGAGGTGAAAGGTGAGCAGAGAGCAGAGAGCAGGATCAAGGCTAACCTGCCCTTAAACGCTCAAAGAGAGTGGGAGGGAGAGAGACAGAGGGAGAGATAGACTCAAAGAGAGAGAGTCATAGAGAACGAGAGAGAGAGAGAGAGAGAGAGAGAGAGAGAGAGAGAGAGAGAGAGAGAGAGAGAGAGAGAGAGAGAGAGAGACTGTTTGTTGTCAGTGATATTTTAGAGGGAGAATCAAGACATTTTAAACGTATCCCTGATGCTTTCTGCGTGTCTAATCCGCGTCTGATCCACCTAAATGTGGGTGAATCTCACCAGCTGCTCATCAAGGAGAGTTAATGAACTATTTTATTTGGACACCCGTGAACTTTGAACATACGAAAAACTCAACAACAACTTTGTACAACTAGTGCTAGTGAGTGTAACTACATACTTGTTATAAATTTCAGTTTTTCCTATTGCCATTATTATGTGTTTTACTCTGTCCTGTTTTATTTTGAAAGTGTGTCTCAAAGTTCTTCTGTTTGTGCACACTGCAGCCATATCCCAGTATTCCCAGTCTAAGTGTTCCCATGAATTCATTCTGGATGTTGACAGTGACTGTTTGTTTTTTTCTGTTCACAGACATTGCTGTTTGGATTTTGTATTGAAGAATTTTGGATTTTGTGTAAGCTGCATCTGCTCTGCCCCTGAGTTCTGTCTGCATGTGAGTTCTGTCTCATGTCAAATTCAATCTATCAGAAAATTCAAGAAGGCGTGTCAACGCTAACGTGTTCATTATAAAAGGAAACTTTAGGAGCTGAAAACCTACGTTGTAAACTTTGCTGCGTTCTTATTTCCCGCTCCCGTGTGAATCCACGCAGGTTCCTGGTCTCAGCACAGCGGAGCTGCCCAGAGGACTCTGTGGACAGAACCCAGCACACGCTCTCCTGGTTTATCCTGAAATCCAGCGCCAGGGTTCCATTCACACTCAGAGACCTGAGGGGCTGCAGGCCCGATCCATTAAGATGAGTGATGACAATCCGGTCAGAACCTCCGATGAGGAGCATCGGCCGGCCGTCACCAGGATCTACAGAGAGAGAGAGCAGACAGATGGTTCTTAAAGTTCTCCTGTGGAAACATCAGGGGAACCAATGAACTCAGAGAAAGACAAGATTACAAGCATCAAAAGATCAGAGGACATGAAGTTCATTCTTTAAACATGAGGTTAAACGATCGGAGAGAAGACCGTCAGAGAATGTGCAGAGAAAAGAGAGGGAGAGAATGTAAAGAACAAAAATGGTATAAAGGAGAATGATGGGAATGAAGAAAGAAAAGAAGAAAGAGGAGTGTGATGTATCAATCCTCCCATAGCCACTCCAGTTTCTTAAATCTTCATTGCCTCCATGTTCTAAATACTTGCTTGAAATATCATCATCAGAGTCACTTTAGGTGGGTTTACTTGGGACACTTTTCTCCTATCTACCTATCTGAATTAAACCTATCCAAATTAATCTGTTGGTCGTCTATTTACACAACCTGTGATTTTACAGACCCGGTGTTTACGAGCATCGACTCATCTAATCGGAAAAAGGTTTCTGACACGTGCAGATGATCCGCACTCCCATTCATAAGGTGGTTATCATGCTACGATGAGCTGGGTGCCAACCGCCAACAAGCGCCCAGGAAAAGAAGAGGACACAGAGGGCGTGGACAGGAAGTGTCTTTTTGTCCATCCAACTGCCAACTATGTTAAACTCTTTCAATGTCGCGATGAACAAATGACTCTACGATGTAGACCGGTACTGTTTGGAAGTCACCATATTTAAAATGTCACGACGCTGGGCATGAACAGAAACAACTCAAACAGATACTTTCAGAACAGCGTTTACATGCAGCGACTGGCTATCGGAAAGACTTTCAGGAAAGGATTTCGATACCTCCCCTACTGTGAATCATTGACTGGCTAAGTTTCTCACACGATGATATAATAATAAATGTTACATGCCGTGAAAGACATTCAGTTAATCCTAGTCAAAATCATCTCAACACTTACTCAAGTAATTAAGTAAAATTCTATGGAATTACACAAAGTTATTCATAGTAAAATATTGTATATATTTACAAATCAAATCATAATGTTTAATATATTCATTTGATATTATAATAATAATCTATCCTTTATTGATCACATACAGCCATACACAGTACAACATAGTGAAGTTATTTCTCTGCATTTGAGCCATCCCTGAGGGAGCAGAGGGCGGAGCCTTTGAAGTGCCTGGGGAATTAGGGTTTCAGGGTCTTGCTCAGGGAGCCTACGACAAGTAGACCATGGTTGGACTTGAACTGGCTACCTTCCAATCTTCTGATAGAAAGATGGATGCTCTACCCACTGATAACTCAGTAAACTCCAGGTGAATGCTGGGAGCTGGGGGTGCCAGAGGTTTAATTGGTCATCTGCACCAAATGAGTTTTGAGCAGACGACCATCCAGAGTCACACTCTGTATTTTTCTTTTGTCTCACTAAAGTCATCTCTTCTTACAGTCAAAGCAGTGTCACAGCTACACTATGCTTCCCTGTTTTTGAGGTGGAAACAGAAAATTTGGGTCTTCCCAGGGTTTGGGCGCAGGTGGTTTTGTAGATAGTACACTGACATATCTGAGAGGCCTTTTTCCTGGGTTGACTCAGCTTCTGGGAAGTCATGCTGCTGCGTTGTCAGGGCTAGGTCATCCGCATAGATGAACCTGCTGCATCATTCCAGTAGCGGCTGGTCGTTGGAATACACATTGAAGAGGAGAGGTGCCAAGACACTGCCCTGTGGCTGCCCCCTGGTCTTGTGGAACCATCTGCTTTTCTTGTTGTTGAGTGTGACGTAGAACATCCGGTTGCTCAGAAGACATCTCATTACACTGCAGAGTTTAGCGTCGTCTGTCATGCTGTATAGTTTTTTGATCAGCAGTCTGTGTTGGACGGTGTCATAGGCTGCCGTCAGGTCGACAACAGCAACGGCGGTTATCAACTTCTTTTGATATCCGTACTCGATGTATTGGGGTAGGTTCAAAATTTGTCCTGTGCGTGACTTTCCGGGTCTAAAGCCAGCCTGGTCGTCGATTAGCTGGTCATCTATCTGTGAGGATAGACGTGTTAGGAGTAGTCTCTCCAACAGCTTGTAGGTTATGCATAGTAGGGAGATAGGCCGGTAGCTTTTTGGGAGGTTGGGGTCTTTCCCTGGTTTTAGCAGTGCGATGGTTATAGCTTTCCTCCAGAGAACTGGGATATGGTGGGTCTGCAGGCATATGTTAAACACATTCAGAAGCCCTAGTTTGGTGACTGGGCCTAGGTGAATTATAATATCAGTCATTATGTCGTTAGGACCCGCTGCTTTGCCCAGCTTAATGGTGCCTAGTCCTGCTTCGAACTCTTCCACAGTGAAAGGTTTAGTTAGCATAGAGCTATTTATGTTGGTTTCCTGGGATGATTGTAGTATGGTGGTATCCTTTAGCCCTGCTCCTGCCAGCTCGTTTCCCATTGGCTACTGGTTGGCTCCCGACCTGGTTCGGTGTGACGTACATACATACTTTGGTTGGTGGTGTGATTTTAGTTGCACCAGTAAATGGACCAATGAATAATCTATGGATTATTAATAGATTATGATGTCTGTGAGGAACAGAAAGATGGTACCTGTGACGTGAGTCTGGTTCACAAGTGAGGAGATGAAATGTCTAAAAGAACCTTGTGCTGGGTGCTGGTACTTTCTCTGGTTTGCTCACATTCATCTCTTCTTGGTTCCCTGCTGCTCCTGCTGTTCTGGTCCCTCAGAGCTCCATCTGACATTTTATTTATATTCATGAGCTTTTACAACTAATGACGACCCCGTGGTTCTCCCGGCCCTCCACGGCTCTGTGCTGGATGAATATTAATGCGTGTGAGCGCTGGGATGGGTTTAGTCTGTGAGTAATAATCACGTTCACTTCATTCCTGCTAGAACTCCAGTCACACTGATTAAAAGCTGCAGATGTGGACTTTCTCCTACAACGAGGTGTGTCGGGCCTCCAGATATTTCAGACCCACATTCTGTACGCCTCGGTGACAGCGCCTTACAGAACAGCTTGGTGGTACAGTTCTGTGCAGGAGCCGACAGTAAACGACACCGGGCTTGTTTGGACCCCCTGAACACAAAGCTTCTGTAACTGGTTTTGTCTCTGAGGATCCGTTTTACTCATCAGGACCTGTTTGTTAGCAGAAACACAACACCCACGTAAATCAGCCTTCGTCTCGGCACTAAATCCTCCAGACCGATCCCGCTTCGTATCTCCCGCTCATTAATTCTGTCATCGTCCCGGCCGGACCGGACATCGTCTGCTCGTTCCCATGTGTCTGATGGATGTGGGCGGCGTTAAACCACATTCATCTGGCGGAGCTGCCGAGCACCGAGGCGACGAGAAGCTGCAGAACCGCCTGCTATTATTAGAAATGAAACCTACAGACTATGCAGATTCTGTTGGTTCCGCTCACCTTGTTTGGCTCTGCAGGATCTCCCGTCAGGCTGCAGGACGTATCCTTCTGAGCAGCTGCATCGGTAGGACCCGTAGGTGTTGGCGCAGGTTTGGCTGCAGGCGCCGTACGTGGAACATTCATCATGATCTTCAGGAAAGAGGAGCAGAAGCTTTGGTGACAAATGATCTGTGCTGTAATATGACCCAAATACATAAAGTGTTGTTAACACGGCCGCGCTCCGGCTCCTCAGTCAGAACTACTTCTAGAACCAATGCTGCTCCAGTAGCCTATAAACCAGATTCTCCCTGGATCAGATTCAGGAGGCAGAACTTCTCTGTGAAACCCAAAGAACCACGGTTTAGTATTAACGACTTACACAGCGCTCACTAAAAATGTCTGAATAGGACCAGACCATAATGTTTGTTAATTTTTATTGTGTCACTGCAATTAACAAAATATATTTCAAAAGTTAAGCTTTTAGTATGCCAACTTTTGAAATGAATTAGTTATTTTGTATCGTTCTCTTCTAGGTGTTTTTATTCCAGTTCAGACATGTATTCATTATCTGTTGTTCCTGTTCAGGGTGGCGGGAGCCTATCCCAGCTGACATAAGGCGAGGGGCGGAGTACATCCTGGATGAGACGCTAGTTTATCACAGGGCTGACACACAGAAACAGACAACTGTCAACACTTACATTCATTCCTACGGGCAATTTACATAGATAGAAACTTTATTCATCCCCAGAAGGGAAATTTGGTTGTTACAGCAGCTTCACGAAGGAAACATTTGGAAGCAGGCAAAGTCGTAAGACATGCTATGTAAAATGAAATATTGTAGGCATGTATTAATAAACAATAATATATATACATATGTTTAAATAAATATATATATACAAAAACACATTCATTTAAATATCGGAATAAAGTGCAGAAAATGTAAAGAAAATGAAGGAGTCTGATCTACAAAAGACATGTATACTGTAAATATGAATTAGGTATAAATAGATATGTGCAGTTAGCAGAAACACACACATGATGTCCCTAATCCACCTAACTTGCATTATCTATGATTACATATAATTTAATATTAGCCTATAGAGTTTTCTTCCATAGCCTCACACAGAACTTTTACTTTTAGATTTCCTTTTCATGTCTGGCTTTACTGGTGTGAAATTAAGAAATAGAAAAAGATTCTCCTGCAGCACCGTTTTCTGAAAAAGTTTATGCTGACTCTGATAAAACAATTAACCATAACGCTCTCTGTGACATCATAGAGCTGCTCTGGCAGCCGAAACAACCGACACAATATGACGCGGTCGGTTTTAATGTTATGGCTGATCTGGGGGTGAGCAGAATAAAAGGCGGATGTTGTTCCGTACATTAACTGTGTGCAGGGGAATAACGGACCCCGGCAGGAGCAGCTCGGTAGGTCTCCTACCTCTGCAGCTCGTCCCGTCTTCTCCGACCTGGAAGCCGTCAGCGCAGAAACAGAAGGTTCCGGTTCTGGTCATGACGCAGCCGTAGCGGCACCGGAGCTCGTGGCAGGCTGACAGCAGCTCTGAAAGGAGGAAGAGAAGGAGAGAACAGCTGAGAACTGGAGTAAAGGTTAGGAAAGGGGAATTTTTTGTCTTTTGTCTATCTTTTTAATTTACTTTTCAGTCAAGAATGTTTCCTCGTCAATCAACCGTCACAAACTAAGATTAAAGTTTTTTTTTAATCTCCACATAGTTTGAAAATGTTTAAAGAGAAAAACAAAACTTTCACATCTACATTTTGACCACGAATAAATGAAAGAAATATCCTTTAAATATCACTACTAGGGCTGCATTTTTTTGTTGAAAAAGTCGGATTTCAATGCCAGTGGACAACATTGCTGTTTGCCATTCGATTGCGATAAAGTGGTTATCAAGGGAGATGCATACGTCACTGATCCTTTTGAAACGTGTATTTCTCAGTACAGACATACAAAGTTAAACTTGACTAAACTACTAAGGATGAGCAGCATCTAATTAAATTAAACAAGAAACAATAAATAAAAAAAATCTTTTTTTTTGCAAATCTTCAGTCGTACAACCAAATAAAAATAAATAATAAAATTCCAATTTCCAAAATAAAATATCGTGAAAGATATTCATGTCGTTGTCTGTTGTGACAGCAACCTGGCGCTCTTCAGACAGGATGGAATTTTAAGAGGCGCTTGTCAAACTCTGCAACCTGAGTGAATGAGCCGGAGAGGGTCGCATGACGTGACTGATCAGAACAAAACTTGATGGATGGCAGACAGATTCATGATTACACTTCATTTTCGTTGTAAACATATGTGTAATATCAGTCAGTGGCTCATTTTCCAGTAGCCTCTTCTTTAAATACCCCCAGTTCACCGCCGTCGTCTCAGTCACGACACTCACTCCCATCACAGGCACTGATTGGTCATTTATATAATGCAGGCGGAGACAATGAGCCGACTACACACAAACAGAGAATAGGTAGTCACCTTTTCCCTCACGTTAACTTCATTAAATCGCAGCCTTTGCCGTCATGTAACGCACAGGCTGAAAATTGTGCCAATGTTAGAGACAACTTCAAGTTTCGATTGTTTTTTTATATATATTTTCATTAAGTAATCTACACTCTAAAAACTAAAACAGGGATTTGCACATTTTTGTGTGAAACATTACAACACTTGAATATTTTGAGTAAATTTATAACCTGTTAAATCATTTAGATAGGTCTTATGAATTGAGCAAATAAACAACTAAAAAATGTAAGTAGATCTGAGAAACTACATTTATGACAAATGCATATAAAATGTATTTGATTTGATTCAAATCTAAATAATGAAACTCAAAGTCAAACCACTAAAGAAATGTGTGTAAATAAGTGAAGAGTGATGCTCATGTAACTGAAATGATGATTTTATTGAACAGAATTAATGTCATATATTCACTAAAGATTGAATTCATAATTCACTGCCAGCTATAAAAGTCATGTGTTAAATTTACTCAACTTTTTAAAACTGTATTCATGCTTTAACACAGGAATACTTAAGCGGGGCTCTGTTAATGTAATGAAATGAAACAAAAAGAAAAGAGTAAATTAAATGTATTTGTGAACCGTGACACACAGGAAATGACTTTTAAATGAAACTTGATTCACTGGATGTCCACGTCGTCAAACATCTGTAGGTAGACCGTTCCTCTGACCCCACACTAGAGGCTGGGAATCCGTCTACAGACCTCTGAGGAGGAAGATCCATCGCATCATCAGCCTTGTTTCATGAAACGCTTCGTTTGACGCGTCGATTAACTGGAGGCAGCCCGCAGGAGGTGACGACGCCGTCAGCCCTGTGCAACTTATGAGGAACTTATGACGGTTCTCTGTTCAGCACTGATCTTCAAACAGGAAGGAACAAAGAGCAGCTATGATGACAGAATGGATGAAGCAGAGGAATAAATGCTGCAGCTGAAAATGTAAAAGAATGTAACCATCAGAACAAAGCTTTAATTGTTCAGAGACTGACACACGAGCGACGAACATTCAGTCATGTCCCACGGATGAAGGCCACCGTTTGTCATGAGAATCCTGATGTTGAGGTTGAAATAATTTTCTGACCGGGTTTATTACATCCAGCACCACCACTGCAAAACTCAGCTTTCAAAAGCAAGAAAAAATATTTAGTCAAATGGGGGCTTCATTACTTCAAACAAGAAAAACCATCTAGATTATTTTTTTAAACAAGTAAGATATCTATCCTCAAAGTACCCACATTCACCCTATACACACGATACAGAGAGAAATATTCAGGAGTTAAAATGTTTTTACATCAACTATTGCCTAATATAAGGATTTATGTCTAAAAGAATAATAATCTTATGATGTAAATTCTAGTTTCAAGTGTTAACTGATTCAGAACCAGCAATAAAATCTCAATTACAAGTTGCAGTCTATCAATAACATAATAAACCCTCGACTGAATGAATTATTACTTAAACATGATTTTAAAAATATGGGGTAACATAGAATTAATTGAATAATGATTTTAAACCTAAAGAAACTTGAAGCACTACTCCTCACAACATTTCCTATTTAACTGCATTGAATTATTTATATCATTTAGTTAACATCAACATGTTTTTCAGTCAACTTAACATCACGTTCTTCTTCCAGGTGCAGTTTATCCTCTTTTTGAAGACAAGAAATACATTTTTCTCTCAGGTGAAACAAAGGTATAAATGAAAACAGACTATACAGTTAAATTAAAGCTCTGAATACAGCTTACAATTCCAGTCACGGAACTATTTGCTTTACTACTATATTGTTTTAGCATAATCACTACATGCATACTAGTCTGTATTTCAAAGAGTATTGGAATGTAAGAAAAATATAGTTGTTGAAATTGTAAGAGCTTGCTGTCAAAAAAAAGGGAAGGTAATAAAATGGACATTTATTCACTTTTATTCACACTTAATTTGAATGAGTTCCTAAATGCTAAATGCTAAATGTATGAATTTAATTGTCGTAATTTATAATCCAGACAATATGTTACAGGTACATGTTATGTCTGACAAAATGTCATTACAAATGTTTTCCCTTTAAAACTTAATGGAAAAGTTATAAACATAGTTTCAGAGAAGTTGGTTAAATCCGTGACTTAAACTCCAGTAGTTTAAACGTAACAAATCACTTCAATGTTAGCATAGATGCTATTTTCCTTTTGGTAACACATTTATTTTAGCATTTTATAAAATACGTATTACATCTTAATTGATTGTAATGATGAAAATTGAGAGATAACTAGGCCCAGATTGAGTTTAAATGTTTTTCTTGAAGGATTTTGTCCTAAAAACATAAGATATTGTCAACTTTGAAGATCCCTTGCTAATCCCTCCCTCCCCAACTAATGTACAATTTAGTGGAAAAATGAGTTCAGTAATAAAAACACGTTTGTCCCCCCGACCTATAATAATAAATATAGACACAGAAAAACTGTATGTGGGCAAAAACACTGACTTTCTGCTGTTATATTACTTAATATCCTATAAATCTATGGCATTAAGAGACATTTACATCGAAAGACGATCCAATTTTTCAAAAGAAGAATTTAGTTACTTTTTAACCATTACACAAATACCATTAAGCACTATTTATGACATATATTTAGTTTAGTTTTTTTCTTTTTTGCATTTTTCTCTTTGTCCGTGCCAACCGAACCAGTTCTGTCTGAGAACATTTCAGCTGCGTCATCAGCACAAACTCCATTAACATCTCCCAGGTTTCACGTTACTCACGGACTTCTCCGCCGCCATCAAGACGTCACTGCCCGCCGTCGTCCACGATGCTCAAATGTGTATTTGCGGTCCATTCTCAAATTAAATGACATTCCCTCTGTATCTACTTTTCTTTTCTTGAACATTCTGGTTTTATTCATACTTTTTACAACTCCATCACTCTGTTAGTACCGCTGTTGGAAACCGTTGCTACCGAGTTGCTAACAGATAGCAGTTTGCCGCTCTTGTTGCGCAGGTTACGAAGTCGGGGTGCATTGTGGGATATGTAGTTTATCAACACTGTACCTCTTTAGAGTGACATAGAATTGTATTATAAACGATTTATATTTTGTAGCAGCGCTCGCGGTCCAAATAAAATGAGGTGCTAATAGTTTGGAACCTGAGTTTGACACATATGCCTTAGATGATGATCCTCTTATTGTCAAGTGTCCATCCACCAAAAAGAATGTGCAAACAAGATTTCCTTAGGAAATCTAAAATTGTCGTATCAAAATAAAAGCACCCCTCTTCAAAACTTAAGAGTAGAGCTTGGATTCATATATCACTGACTTTTAGAAAAAGGCATATAAAGTTATTGTAGCCATGTGGAAACATCATGCAATAGAGGGTTAAGGACCAAAACTCTTCAAACAACTGAAATACTGGAGCGTAGAAACTACATGGTAAGAATAAATATCTTGTCAGACCAAAAATAAGAATTTTTTACCTCAATTTAAGATATTTCATCTTACTAAGATTTCACTATATAGCGGAACCTCAGGTATAGTCAGAACTTGTAGCTTCTTTCTACATAAAAATAAATTGTTGTTGTTTTCATGTTTCTTCCATGACCATGGTTTACATTTAATAAAATCCAGAAGCGTAATTGTTAACTGTACTTTAAAATACTTCAAGGAAAAGTCAGTCTAAACTCACAACAGTACACTGTGAATCTAAACTTCACTCTGCAAAAAGGCTGTTAATGGAGCATTATTTAATAATAATAATAATAATAATAATACATTTAATTTATAATGCACTAAATGATGCCCTTTCCCAGCTTGAGAGAAATCAGAAGTATGGAAGAAGAGGACAGGAGCCACGTGATGTTCTGAATACAATCAATCACCAAAATACCAGAATTGTACCCACCAACAAAAAGCCTTGTGATTATAAAATGATCTGCTTGAATACATCCACTGAAACTGGCTGCTATCTTTCTGATAAATTAGCCCAAGCCCGAATGCCACCCTTAAAATCATATGTTCTGTTTGTTTTTGTTTTTTAGTTTTCATTCAGGCAAAAATCAGGAAACAGGAGGTTGGAAAAAGTAGTACTTAAGAATATTCAGAATATATATGATGCGCTGCTCCATTCCTGATCAGACTATTGTCTCTATTCTCCTGCAATCTTTCAACATGTACCTAAAGACAGCCTTGTGAAAATACAGAGTTCACAAAGCGAAGCTTCCAGCCGTCTGTGGTTCCTGGTTCTCGGCGTGTGTGTCGACGCCACGTGATCCACTCATTATTATTCATCTGGTGGAACAGAGCAGCACGTCTCTCCGCTGTGAAGCGACATGCAGAAAGGACGACATTCAAAGCCCACCCTCGCATCTTCAGCTTCACCTCCTGGAAACACGCTCGCTGCCGCGGGGACTCTGTATCTGCCTCCGAGCAAGGCAGCTCCTCCTGCGGGTTCAGCCCCGCATCTCCACCTCTGAGAGTCACGAGGGAAGTCTGTGTGGTCACATGACCCTCTGGTCCACACGCTGCATGTGGAAGAACCAGGTCAGAACACAAAGAGACCCTTTTAATCCCGTATTATGAACGCTGGCATTAATGAGGAGATGTTTTATTTGTATCCAGCCTTTTTATCCTCTACTATAAAGTTAGCTTTAAATTAACACAAACTGTAAGTGTGGCAGCTTTTATATGAAGTCGGGTCAAGTCCCATCCACTAAATTATAATTATATATACTCCCCCATTACACACACGAACACACGCACACACACACACACACACACACACACACACACACACACACACACACACACACACACACACACACACACACACACACACACACACACACACAGTGTTACCATGGTGAAAATGTATCAGTGCATTTCTTAAACAGTCTTTTCATATTACTGTGTGAGTTTTTCGTGATAAAACCCATGACCACGTCTCCACCTCTACCTCACAGGTTCCTGCTCACACAAACATGAGAGCAGAACATCTGGAGCCTCTGCTTGTAACACATCACTGCTCCAACCCCAGGCAAAAGAAGAGGCACTCGCCTGAGAATTATGCACATGTAGGTTGGGATTTTATATTTTGGGTCTTGGTAAGTACGGACCAAAGGTTCTGTACGTTTCCAGGACAGTTTAATATTAATATCAGGCCATCCATTAAATGTGGGCAGTGTCTTATTTGGCCTTTGGGGAACCTTTCTGCCGGATTGGCTGGTAGTTCTGGAAACGACTGCACCAGAGGAACGGACTCAACTTCCTGAAATGTTCTATATTTCATTTAACGTGCTGTTTAAGTCTGCCGATGGAAACAGAGTCAGAGATGAAGAGAGCCGAGGAAGGCTAAAGCCACCCGCCACCAACACCGTTAGAGTTTACTATAATGGCAAATACACAACGAAAACACAAACAAACAAAATCCGTGTTTACTGCTATGTTTCCTCTTCAGTGCGTCGCTATCGGGGGCAGGTCACGAGGGTAAAGCTGTCCCACTCATAGAACCCACTGCCACCGAGGTTTCTGCTGGGACCGTTCCATTCTTCCAACTTCAATAGAAAATCACTGCCAACCGTGTGTGTTCTATTTATCTATATCTGTCCGACACATAAACAAAGTAAAGACTGAACACGACAAACTGTCATCTGCATGAATGTTTCAGCAGTGAGACTCACAGATTCCTCATAGCAGCAGAACTAACTGGATGGGTTATTTTTGGACTCTTTGTCCTCATCAGCTCGTTTATGATTGGATAGAAATCAGGAAATTCCCTGGATTCCGATCCTGAAGTTCAACAAATAAGTGTTTTCTCATACCAAAAGCAAACAAGAATACGAGACGGGTCTGACAGTCATTCAGATGTTACCTACATTTAAATAGGCCATTTCTTCTTTAATAAAATTAGGAGACAAAATATGGTGATAAATCTTTCCTCATTTAAAATAAATCTTTGTTTTTAAACAGTTAAATCACTTTGAAATTTACATTTGGTAACAAAAACAAGCTAGAAATGTTTACTTCATGGTTTAAAACCAATGATATAGTTGTTTAAGAAACTTTCCAAAGAATTTAAACGGTTGGTTAATAGCAGGACTTTGAGATGAGTGAATCTAACATATACAAAAGTATGAAAAGATATGGGGAAAAAAATCATTGAGGTATTTATACAGACAGACCCTTGTATAAAATAGTTATTGTTAGTTATAAAATGATAAAATTCTATATGTATATGCATGAAGCTGAAAGAACGCTGACCCGTTTCTCCTGAAATGAAAGTTATGGGGACATAAAGTGGACCAAAAGGAGCATGTTAGACATTTTTGAAATGCTGCCTCTTGTCAGGGTTCTCTTCTTTTACATCTGGCTTTTACATTTTTTTTAAATCCAATTTAAAGTAAGTCAGCATATCTTTCTCTTTCTCTCATTTTTCCATTATAGAACACAAATTAACTTTTTTTTATTTGCAATTTTTCAACATGCTGTATGTCAAAATTTTGGCTTTGTTGATTTACAACTTGAAGAAGATAAAGCTAACGTTACAAATGTTATTATCTTTTCACCCAACTACTCAAAAGATGTCCAAACGGGTCAATGTGTTTCATGAGGTGTTATTAAATTGATGAATTAAAAAACCCTGGGGGGAAAAGGATGACTGGATGAGTGACAAATGAAGGATATATCTGTGTTTATGAAACCTTTCACCGGGTTTCCCTCCTGATCCTGGATAACCGGTGAGGCTCGTGTCAGGAGGAGCAAAGCTGCTGAACTGGATCCGAACCTGCCGTAATGACCTCTAATCACCAGAACACAATGACTCCCTGCTTTTGACTGGTTTAGGAATGAAAAGAAATACGTTTTATCTGCAACTTTGGCCCAGTCCGCTGCATCAGTGGTGACTAAGCACTAACTGATATAACGGTTGTGGAATCTAAGGGGCAGGAACTTTATAATGACCAATGACTTCAGTCTCCACTCTGCTCAGACAGTTAACCTGATGAGAGACGGACGCCGCTACTTATATCTTACTTCTATCCATGGATTCAGCACTTTCTGTGCTCCTGTGGGCCGATCCATTCCTCCTGGTCTGTGGGGGAAACAGAGGAAGCGCTGAGGCTGCAGGATTTACCCCCTGCTGGGAGTCATTACAATCACATCCATGATGATGCAGCAGAAACCAAACGGACCGGTGCAGGAGCTGCAGGTTAACTACAGCAGGTACCCACATGAGCCTGGATCCAAGAACGTCCCGGAGGCAGTGCTGGTCCCCCTCTGGACATGTGATGGTGGTTTAAAGTCTAAAAGCTCTGCTAGATAATGAGGCTCAGCCATTTAAAACCTTAATTACAAGTAATAACATCTTAAATTAAAGTGAAGGGAGGCGACCAGCGGAGTCATGTGATCACATTGTCTTTGACCAAAGAATCCCAGCAGCCGAGTTCTGTTCCAGCTGGAGCTGG
The DNA here is from genome assembly GCA_037951165.1 of Lophius americanus. Lineage (NCBI taxonomy): Eukaryota > Metazoa > Chordata > Actinopteri > Lophiiformes > Lophiidae > Lophius > Lophius americanus. The sequence goes on along the minus strand of JBBDHG010000225.1, from coordinate 359,990 downwards.
AGAAGAAGCGACTAATGAGCAAACTTTCTTGGAGGTCAACAGGTCCAGGACCAAAGAGATGAACTTAGATTTTTAGAAAGAATTCTTCTCATTCAGCAGAAACCAGGCTGTCAACCATCTGGAGGACCAGAACCATCTTTGGACCGTCACAGACTCCAAACGGACCTTTGACAGAAACTGGGGCAGTTTGAAGAAACATCACCGTCTGATCCGTCTCAGAAGACCGTCTGGTTTCCACACTGATAGAACCATGATGACTTTATCTGAATGAATGGGTCCGTCTTTCTCTGGTTTCATGGTTGCTGACCCGTCTCTGATGTTTACTCTCTACCGCGGTAGCCTGAGGCCCGATCGGATCTTCAGAACTCTTCCCTGCCTTTAACAGAGGGTTTCAGTTCCTCCCCTGGTCGTCGGTTTGATGCCACCAGGAACAAAACGCTGCAGAAACAAATTCATACCTGCAACTGTAGATCTGCTGGACCCGACCAGAACCAGACGGTGCCGTTCAACCGTGAGAGCCACTCTGACCTTTAGAGCTTTAGAGTTTGTGGAAGTTCTGGATCATCAACTGTTTAGTGTTGATGTTTGTTTCCTGCATGAATGTCCTCCTGCGGCACCTTTCTTGTATTTTCAGTCTGTATTGTTGTATTTTCTTGTTTTTGTCCTCAGAACTCTGAATCAACAACCTTTAAGCCTGAATAAAGAAATCTTAAGCCCCATTCAGCGCCACAGATGAAGCCAGTACACAGTGGGAGTTGAACCCTGAGGCGACACGACCAGATCTCCGGCGTGGTCTGGAGGCGACAGTTAGACCGACCCGTCTGGACTGATGACAGCTTCTATCCAATGAAGGTCTCCATCTTTGTCTGAGTGAAGACAATCTTTCCATAAAACTCTGTTTGCAATTAGGGCGGGAAATGAATGTGGGCCCAGATTAGAACTGAAGCCCACCCTGAGGTGCAGAGACCTTTAACCAGTGGACTCCTCCCCCTTAATGTCAGGCTTAAGCAAGCCGGAGGTCTGGAGCTGTGGTTGGTGTCCTCTGGGTGGGGGGAAGGACAAGATTGATGTCAGAGCGATGAAAGTGGGTCATAAAGTCCTCTGGGTTCAAACATTCAGAACTTTCCAGAAGTGAGTGCAGAGAGATAAAATGTGTTCAGGATGTTCAGTGATCTAGCCGGCGCCATTTACTGACGGGATTAGAGATGAAGTGAAGGACATGGAGCTCTCCTTGATGGTCCCGAGGACCTGAGAGACGGATGTAGACATGGGTGTAGTTTTATTTGTAGGAAGCAGGAATCCTGCAGCTCCAATGTGACGTGATGTTTTTATAAACCTTCAGAGCAGGATGAAGATCTGAGACCTGCTGCTCTGACGGATGTCTCACACGTCCATGAAGACTGGAGGAAACATCAGGGGCGGAGAAATCTTTGAGCAAACAATGACATTTTAAATGATACCACTCTTGAAGAGGAGGTTCTGCTGTAAGAGGATCTAATGACACCAGGTTGTTTCCTCATCATGGAGAGAAATCATGACGATGAAACATCTTCTTCCTCCTCTTTCAGCTGCTCTCCAAAGCAGATCATCTGTGTCCATTTTCTCCTGTCCTCTGCATCTTCCACTGTCACACCAACCAACTGCATGTCCTCTCTGTCCACATCCAGAAACCTCCTCTCTGCTCCTCTCCTTCTTCTCCTGCCTGCAACTCCATCTCCAGCATCCTTCTACCAATAGATCCACTATCCGTCCTCTTCACGGGTCAGAACCATCTCCATCTGTCCTCTCTGACTTTGTCTCCAGGATGTCTCACCTGGACTGTACCTCTGATGTCTCCTTTCTGATCCTGTCCTTCCTCCTCACTCCCAGAGAACATCTGAACATCTACATCTTCTGCCTCCTGTCTTCTGGTCAGAACCACCGTCTCTGAACCATCCTGCAGAACGTCTCTCACCTCCATCTTGGAAACCTTTCCCTTCACTCCTGCTGCTCCTCTTCTGTCACAGATAACTCATCAAACTCTTCTCCACCCTTCCTGCAATCGCTTCTTCACCTCTGTTCCACACTCCCCGTTGCTGTGAACAGGTGAGCCCAAGTCCTTAAACTCCTCCACCTCTGCTCCTCCACCCTCCGCGTTCCTGCTGCCTCCCTTTCACTCGCACACACGTATTCTGTCTCCTTCATTCCTCTTCTCTCCTGCCCATACCGCCACCTCTCCAAGTTTTCCTCAACCTGCTCCTTGTTCTCGCTACAGATAACAATGTCCTCCACCAACATCATAGTCCATGTAGACCTGTAAATTACAGGAACACCACAGCTGCGGCCAAATGAAGCCCAACAACAGTTAAAGAGAGTCTGCAGGAAAAATTAAAACAGACTAACTAGGTTTTCTATGAGATCTGGAAAAACACAATGAAAAACTATCAGAAGGCAGTTAAAGAGGAATAATCTTAATATTTATATCTCTAAAGTCAATGATTCAGTCACCATTGCCTCTCCTCGCCGTTTTATTGATGCCTCACAGATTACATGTGAGCAGTTTGTGAAGTTTTTTAGGGGAAAAGTCAATGTCATCAGGCAAAAATCTCCCCTCCAGCCCAGTATTTGACATATAGTGTGGGATATTCACTGTTATTTTATCTAGTCTAAACCTGTACCACTATCCTTTTAACTGCAATCATAGCACACATGAAACCCACCAAGTGCTGCCTTGATGTTATTCCCACAACTTATTGGCACAGTTGGGCCGGGTATTTTATTAATCATTAACAGTTCTTTAGAAAATGGAGTCCGCCCCTCTTCTTTTAAACATGCTTTTAAAGAAACCTAACCTTAAGCCCTCTGTTTTTAATCAGTTTAGACCAATCTCTAAACTTACTTTTTTAAGTGAAGTTTTAGAGGAAGTGGTTTCAACCCAAGATTGAGCCTTTATGTGTCATAATAAATGGTAAATGGACTTTACTTGTGTGGTGCTTTTGGAGTCTGCTCCACCACTCAAAGCGCTTTTACAACAGGAGTCAACATTCACCCTTTCACACAAACATTCACACAGTGATGATAGAGGCTGCCATGAAGGCGTCACACGTTCATCAGGAGCAGTAACCATTCACACCTTCATTCACGCACCACTGAAACAACCATTGGGAGCAACTTGGGGTTCAGTATCTTGCTCAAGGACACTTCCACTTGTGGAACGCAGTGGCCGGGAATCGAACCACCGACCTTCAGATAAGTGGACAACCGCTCTACCAACTAAACCAACGTCGCCCAATAATATACATCTTTGTGAAATTTCAGTCAGGTTTTAGAGCATTTTAGAGCCAAAGGACGGGGGCTGACTCTTGTGGGGTCAGAATTTCTTTTATGTAGTCAGACGCCAGACTCTTAAAAGTAATCAGTAAATCTTAAAATAAAATCTGAATAGTACGGGTAGCCAGTGCTAAGATGCTAAGACGGGGCAATGTGATGTTGTCTGTTAAAACCAGTGAGCTGCTGCGTTCTGAACTAGTTGGAGGAGAGAAGGGACTTCTGATTTATGTCGGACAGGAAGGAGTTGCAGTAATGTAATCTGGAGGTTGGAGCATGAGGGCATGGTTTTAATTCTAGAGATAAATCTGAGTTGAATAAAAGCATGACTGGGCTACCTTTTTGATGTGTGGTTCAAAACTGAGATCCAAGTCAAAGTTTCCCCTGAGGTTTCTTGCTGTGGACCGAAACTGGTGGGGTCTTTCTGGAGACTGAACAAAATGATTTCTGTTTTGGAGTTGTAGAGCTGAAGAACATTTTGTGTCATCCAACAGGTGACATCATTTAGATATTCAGCAGCAGCAGAGAAGCTTCTGGGGTCACAGAGACTCAGTGGAAGGTAACTCTGTGTGTCGCCAGCATAGCAGTGAAACGACACGTTATGTTGTTGAATGATTTGGTCCGAGAGAGAGCGCATGTTCAAGGAAAATAAAACGGGATCTGAAATGGAACCCTGTGGTACAGCACAGGTAATCTGAGTTGTGGGCGAAGCGTAATACATAGGGTGTGCGCAAAGGTTCTTTGGAAAAGGTAAGAATGGAACCAATCAAGTGCAGTGGCTTTGTAGCCCACCCAGTTCTTGAGACGGTCGATTAAGATAACATAATCTACTGTGTCAAAAAGCTGAACTTAAGTCTAAAGAAGTCAAATTGAACTCATTCCCTCGTTGGCTGCTAAAATGAGGTCGTTAGAGACTTTGAGGAGGGCAGTCTCTGTGCTATATAAATAAAGTTATTACTATTATTGGTCAGCCTGTCCTCCACCGGAGCAAACAAGAAGGGCCTCAGAGCCGATCCTTGGTGCAGTCCCGCCTCCACCTTAAACCCATCAGTGACTCGTACTGCACACCTCACCGCTGTGATGCCGCCCTCATATCCTGGACCAATCTAACATGCTTCCTGTAACTCCAGACTTCCTCATGCAATCCAACATCTCCTCCCACAACACTCTGGCCTACACTTCCTCTAGATCCAGAAAGACACAATGCAGCTCCTTCCGACCTCCTCCATCAGCTCCTTCTGACCTTCTCTGTTCTTCTCCATCAGCTCCTTCTGACCTTCTCTGTTCTTCTCCATCAGCTCCTTCTGACCTTCTCTGTTCTTCTCCATCAGCTCCTTCGGATCTTCTCTGTTCTTCTCCATCATTTCCTTCTGACCTTCTCTGTTCTTCATCAGCTCCTTCTGACCTTCTCTATTCTTCTCTGTCTGCTGTGAGTATAAAGGGTGTCGGGTCTTACAGAACCGGACCAGTTATCAGAATAACAACTTCATCTCCTCAAACCACAGAAATCCTTCCATGACTTTATTGTTGTGGAACATTTTGATCGTCCTTGGAAAAGACTTTTAAATCAAATGCTTTTGCAATGGAAGCAGGAAATAAATGAGTATTGGAGAGGAGGTCCGGTCCGATGAAGCGTCTGCGGTCAGACAGGCAGAATGACAGCAGCAGAGAGGAGAACCGGTACCAGAATACTTGCTGTAAATGTTCCTTCCATTAGACGGGCAAACATTTCATAAATATGCTAATATGTTGGAGGCTACGAGAGCAGCGGCAGCAGAAAGACCGGAGTAATGGAGCTGCATTCAGAACCGGAGCGTCCCTCCTCAGCGGCTCCTTCACTCCGGAGGAAAGTGTTTGTTTGAGGCGTCGGAACCAGAAGTTAATCGAGGGGGATAATTGAATGTTGTTCAGAGACAGAGGGGGGGGGGATTTTTCAGAGGCTGCACCATAATAACGTGATGATAATGTTTCCTGTCTTATTTTCAGCACCAGAGCGCCAGAGTCCGTCATGAAAGATCCAGGAACCCTGTAGAACTGAGAGAACTCAGAACTCCTGTCCTGACTCAATACCTACAAGAGAAAGAACCGGACCTACATTTTTATGTGTCGTCAAAACTGGAGACTTTGAAGTAAAGAGTCATCAGAACCGCTGGATTTAAGGTTTTAAGGAGCGCTTACATAATGTGTATGAAGTTCATTTTAATCACACTGTTTAAATCTTCAGAACCCAAAAGAACACTCCTCACTTGATTATTTTTTGAGCCTGATGATGAGTTGACAGTGAACACGTTTGATTAAAAGCAGGAGGAAGATTCTCTCCCTACTCTAGGACACAGCTATCATTCAGATGAGCTCCCTGTTCTGCGTAGAAACAGAACCAAAAACACATTCTGGAATCAAACCCTTACAGAGCAGAGAGGCAGAAGCTCCTCATCCTCCTCACATGCAGAGGATTATTATGGGATGTGCTGTTGCAGTCAGGGAGTGGCGCAAACAGTTGGTGCGTTTGTTCAGCTTTCAACTGCGGGTCAGAACCTCACTATTAATAGTTATCTATTTAATCTTGTTATCAGAGATCGGATGTTTCCTCCCCAACATCTGATGCTGGGCAGGAAGGAGTGACGCCGGAGGGACTGAATGAGGAATTAACACTGCATCTAAATGAGTCCTTCAAGAGACGGCTTTGACCTTGTCTGCATCGAGGACTCCAGCGCCTCAATCTCCTCTCAGCCCAAAGTCCACTGCAGGATGATCCCAGCTTTCACAAACAAACCCAAATACTCTAATAATAGTTGTCAAAGTTGCTTATGGAAAGGATACACAAATACTTGATTCAGGACTTCAGGAATCAGCGGTCCAAATAATCCAGTGGACTCTGGGATTTGGATGCTGAACAATCAGAAGGAAACCTTGTTTATTTCCAAATATTACAATTATAGATTTAATTGATATTTTTTCCTATTATTTAACGGCAGGTCTGTGTTGGTTTTCTATATAGATGAGAAAATATCCTCAACAGTTTAACCTGCCTCTAAATGAACCAAATCTGTTAGAATGTTTCTTTATGAAGTTCTTTTGAGTACAGTTCTTTTATTTCTGGCCTATTTCCTTCACCAGGTTTCTCTGAAATACTCAGAGATGTAGATAGAAGTAGTTGACTGTATATAATAATATAAGCATGATATTCAATATATCAATGCTGATGAGAGCAATGAGCTCAGGAGTTAAAACAGAGATTTGTTTACTATAAGAAGTCAAATCCCTGAATGTGCCGACACAGTAAAATAAACACATAATAGTTTGAGGTATTCAGAGAGCCTCAGTTGGTAGAGAAAGTTGTTTTTTTTAAAAATAAGTAAAGACAATCTCAACTAGTTTACTGTAAAGAATAATGTAAATACAATTTTAATAAAAAAGTTGTCGGACTGACAACATGATGTCGGACTGACAACATTATGTCGGACTGACATCATTATGTTGACTGACATCATTATGTCGGACTGACATCATTATGTTGACTGACAACATTAAGTCGGACTGACACCATTATTTCGGACTGACATCATTATGTTGACTGATATCATTATGTCGGACTGACATCATTATGTCGGACTGACACCATTATTTCGGACTGACATCATTATGTTGACTGATATCATTATGTCGGACTGACATCATTATGTCGGACTGACATCATTATGTTGACTGACATCATTATGTCGGACTGACATCATTATGTCGGACTGACATCATTATGTTGACTGACATCATTATGTTGACTGACATCATTATGTAGGACTGACAACATTATGTCGGACTGACAACAAGATGTCAGACTGACAACATGATGTCGGACTGACAACATGATGTCGGACTGACAACATTATGTAAGACTGACATCATTATGTCGGACTGACAACAAGATGTCGGACTGACATCATTATGTCGGACTGACAACATGATGTCGGACTGACATCATGATGTCGAACTGACGTCATTATCTCGGACTGACAACATGATGTCGGACTGACAACATGATGTCGGACTGACAACATGATGTCGAACTGACGTCATTATCTCGGACTGACAACATGATGTCGGACTGACAAGATGATGTCGGACTGACAACATGATGTCGGACTGACGTCATTATATCGGACTGACAACATGATGTCGGACTGACA
>JBBDHG010000225.1:287500-347500 GCA_037951165.1 Lophius americanus | reverse complement strand
CCGTCAAACAAACGATCTTAAACTGAAGCCGGTTTCTCCTCACAAATCACATATTGAGTTTCATAATGTGTTAATTATTGTTTGTGGACCAGAGGCTGATCTTGGAGGAGGTGGAGGAGGTGGAGGAGGTGGAGAATGCAAGAATCAGTTTCTCCGATTCATTTCCACTGCGTCTCTTTACATGTGTAGCTGCTGCTTTAGGGTGGGCGGGGCATCCAGTTACTCCCAATGACCTTTGACCCCGCTAGAGCACATAGCAACCAAAAAACGAGACTTATTATTTCAGTTTAAAGTCCGGTACTTATAAAGTGAAATCGGCGTAGGGCGTGTTTGAGCACTGTTTTATGAATCTGACTGTTTTTCTCTGAGGTAAATCCTCCTCCGTGGAGTAAATGAGGAGGAAGGTCTTCATGCAGACATGTTGGGACCGGGCTGAAGATCACACATGGTGTCTGCAGCTGAATCCTGCTGACTGAAGTCTCTGTCAGTTTGAGCAGCACCGACTCCAGAGATGAACAGCTGATCCAGAGAAGCAGGATTCCTGAAGGTGAAAGAATATTTGTGTTGTTCCTCCATCTGGCCGCCTTCATGCTGAGGCTCTCAGGATGTTCAGCATGTATATTCATAAGAGGCCCAGGCAGGAGGGAGGGAGAGAGAGAGGAGAGGTTCTGTCAGAGACCCAGCTGGGTCACCAGAACTTCACTTTGGTGACCTCATTTTCTCCGGACGCTCACTTCTGCTCCGTCCAGGAGGGACTGAGTGTTCTTCTCAGTATGCGTCCCTGAGTGAAGTCCAGTAGAAGGCAGGCGTCACACAAACTCACAGAAACATGAAGAAAAATAACATGAGAGGAACCAGAATCTTATTTTCTACCAGACCAGTTTCTGTCTTCTGCTTCAGGCGAGGGAGGCAGAGCCAGCGACTGCAGGACGGCGAGAAAGGGAGGACTGTTGGCATTCAGATCAGACACTGGTCTGCATCATCACTTATTAGGATTTAGATCACATCCATGACAGAGTCTGTGACAAATTCATCCAGAGCTGTTCAGACCGCAGCTCCTCTTCGTCACGTTTTATCACGCTGCACTGTTAAACCATATTTTAATTCATCCTCACCAATCAACACTCCAGTTCCCATAATAACAACGCAAAAAAAAGAATTGAAGACTATTCTGCAAAATGAAAAAAAAAGAAGAAATATGACATTGACGTACGTTTCCTTGCTACGACTCTAGAAGTTCAGATCATGTCCCATTTCTCTGGATCCTCCTTAAGATGTTTTACAGCCCTGATGCCACAGTTAGCAGACAGAAAACATCTCCTCAGAGAAAGACCCAGGACAGCACCACAGGGACTCACACTGACTTGAACCCAGAACATCTCTGGAACCAACGTTCCCCATCCGACCTGTCAGAGTCTGAGGGGTTCTGTAGAGAAGAAGTCTTCATGTGAAGTCCAAGAAGACTTTCTTCAACCAAGTAACGAGGAAAACATCCCAATACTTGTCTCAATGTGACAGGATAATAATGAAATCATTAGTATAGCACTATTATCTAATTCCTTTGTTTTTGCTTTGGTGTTTTGGGATGTTGGAGTGTAGAGAAATGAAGTTAAAGGTTCTATGAAGGAGATGTCAGCTTAAGATGACATTAAACGTTAAATAAAGGCATTCTTTCTGTATCACACCCAGAAAACAGACACGGCGCTCAGACTGACAGAAATGATGGAATGCGACGTGGAGTGAATTCTGCAGCTCCTCTGGTGTTTTATAGTCGGACATTCTGATTCTGACACTTTAAAGAGAAGCTTTTAAATGAAAGCAGAAGGTTGAGACTCATCAGCTGCGTCAGAGAGCGTCCTGCTGGATCTCTGGCTGATCCTGGAGAAGCTCTTTGCTCCATGGAGCTCTCTGCATTTTAACTCGATGAGAAACTTTTTCTCTGTGAAGATCAGAAGATTCAAACCTCAAACTCCATCAAAATTACTGCTGGCTTCAGATTTGCTGGTGTAAAAGATAAAAGGAGTGGGGAGAAACCAACCTGTGAAATATTCTACCTGCTGGTTCAGATTCTGCAGTGAAAGCTTGATTAGTTTAGTCTTTACAAACTCAAAGTTCCATCAGTTTTCTTTTGGAGGTCGTTGCAGGAAGTTTCTGTGCTGATTTGGCTCCAAAATAAAGAACCATTCAGAAGAAGTTTGAGAGTTATAGTCTAATTCCATTCTGGTTTCTATATTAGAATAGGTCCCGGCTCCATTTAGAGGATTTGTGTTGAAGAGTCATTTCCAGCCTGTAGCAGTGGGACTTTTCTATTCTGACGGGTAGAACTGCTGAATGTGTGACTTTTTCTCATTCACATGAAGTTAAGTAGGAAGTGGATCATTTAGATCTTCATCACCATATCCTTGCAGGATGAGAGGATTAACAGCTTCCTGTTTGTTTCTTGAAACCATTTTAGAATAGTAGCAGAAGAAGAAAATCGAGTTATGGTGCACATTTTATTCAAAAAGCAAAGACGATGTGCTTCAGAAGAACATTACAAATCTAAAAACATTAAATATGAACAAATGAAAGAGGCACATGCAGAGGTGATTAAAGTGCACAATCATTCTACTAAAAGCAGAAGCAGACAATCCATTAAAGACGGCAGCAACAAACCAGACAGTCACTAAACCTAATAAAAAAGAACAGTACAAAGAAAGCTTTCATGTCTACTTTGAAAAGAACTGAGTTGTGGGCCATTTCTAAGATTACCGGTAAGGATGTTCCAACCGGGAGACCACTATCATATGATGATGTCATGTGAGGGACAACCAGGAGACCACTATCATATGATGATGTCATGTGAGGACAACCAGGAGACCACTATCATATGATGATGTCATGTGAGGACAACCAGGAGACCACTATCATATGATGATCTAATGTGAGGGACAACCAGGAGACCACTATCATATGATGATGTCATGTGAGGGACAACCAGGAGACCACTATCATATGATGATGTCATGTGAGGGACAACCAGGAGACCACTATCATATGATGATGTCATGTGAGGGACAACCAGGAGACCACTATCATATGATGATGTCATGTGAGGGACAACCAGGAGACCACTATCATATGATGATGTCATGTGAGGGACAACCAGGAGACCACTATCATATGATGATGTCATGTGAGGGACAACCAGGAGACCACTATCATATGATGATGTCATGTGAGGGACAACCAGGAGACCACTATCATATGATGATCTAATGTGAGGGACAACCAGGAGACCACTATCATATGATGATGTCATGTGAGGGACAACCGGGAGACCACTATCATATGGTGATCTCATGTGAGGGACAACCAGGAGACCACTATCATATGATGATGTCATGTGAGGGACAACCGGGAGACCACTATCATATGGTGATCTCATGTGAGGGAAAACCAGGAGACCACTATCATATGATGATCTAATGTGAGGGACAACCAGGAGACCACTATCATATGATGATGTCATGTGAGGGACAACCAGGAGACCACTATCATATGATGATCTAATGTGAGGACAACCAGGAGACCACTATCATATGATGATGTCATATGAGGGACAACCAGGAGACCACTATCATATGATGATGTCATGTGAGGGACAACCAGGAGACCACTATCATATGATGATGTCATGTGAGGGACAACCAGGAGACCACTATCATATGATGATGTCATGTGAGGGACAACCAGGAGACCACTATCATATGATGATCTAATGTCAGGACAACCAGGAGACCACTATCATATGATGATGTCATGTGAGGGACAATCAGGAGACCACTATCATATGATGATCTAATGTGAGGACAACCAGGGGACCACTATCATATGATGATGTCATGTGAGGGACAACCAGGAGACCACTATCATATGATGATCTAATGTGAGGACAACCAGGAGACCACTATCATATGATGATGTCATGTGAGGGACAACCAGGAGACCACTATCATATGATGATCTAATGTGAGGACAACCAGGAGACCACTATCATATGATGATGTCATGTGAGGGACAACCAGGAGACCACTATCATATGATGATCTAATGTGAGGGCGAAACCAGGAGACCACTATCATATGATGATGTCATGTGAGGGACAACCAGGAGACCACTATCATATGATGATGTCATGTGAGGGACAACCAGGAGACCACTATCATATGACGATCTAATGTGAGGGACAACCAGGAGACCACTATCATATGACGATGTCATGTGAGGGACAACCAGGAGACCACTATCATATGATGATGTCATGTGAGGGACAACCAGGAGACCACTATCATATAATGATCTAATGTGAGGGACAACCAGGAGACCACTATCATATGATGATGTCATGTGAGGACAACCAGGAGACCACTATCATATGATGATGTCATGTGAGGGACAACCAGGAGACCACTATCATATGATGATCTCGTGTGAGGGACAACCAGGAGACCACTATCATATGATGATCTCGTGTGAGGGACAACCAGGAGACCACTATCATATGATGATGTCATGTGAGGGACAACCAGGAGACCACTATCATATGATGATGTCATGTGAGGGACAACCAGGAGACCACTGGCTGATGATCTAATGTGAGGACAACCAGGAGACCACTGGCTGATGATCACTCTGCATGTGCCTATCGAACTGCATGCTGGGTAGGACTTCAAAAGGTGTGTTGACCGAAGAGCTCCATTGTAGATGCCACCTCACGTTAGCATGGATCAGGACGTCTGCAGGTATCAGACATCTCTAAGTTCAACTAAATGAATCCAAAACAGCCGAGGAGGAGCGGAGAACTGGAGGTTCCCGTCCTTCAACGCTGAGAACATCAGGCTACCACCTCCTTCCATCATTCCCTCACACACAGACCAACATCCCAGCAGGACCTTCTGACGGATCAGAACCGGCTGTGGTGATCCACAGACAGGGGTCACTGCAGGTCAGAGACTCCTCCTGACTCCTTCATGGTCTTCCTCTCACCACAGAAGACAGGAGTCAATAACAGATGACAAGAACGTGAGGAACAACAGGAACCTGTGAAGAACACCCGCTGCTGCCGTCACACTCAGTCTGATAGCTGCCATCACACCAGAGGTGAGGAGAGGTAACCACGGCAACCAGGAGGTAAAACGCCGAGTCAGCTCCAGCCTCCGTCTCATGAAGGTGCATTCATGAAATAAAACCCCTCAGATTTGTCCTTAAAGTTATAAATGAAACATTAATGATGTGAGTGAATATAAAAACCCTCCTAAAACTGAATAATGAACTAGTGTAAATTATTGGATGTCAGGAATGAACGTCTTATATAAAAGCACATGAACAGGAAGTAAAGTAAATCTGGATAATGTTCAGACACTATTTAACAGATGACAACATTTTAAGAAAACTCATTAATGGCTGTGAGGTGAGGCGCGGCGGCGGCGCTGGCGCTGGCAGTGGCGGCGGCGGCGGCGGCGTCTCCAGTTCTTACCTCGACAGTGAACTCCTTCATCGTAGCCGTCCTCACAGTCTCTGGCGCCGTTACACAGTTTGTTGAAATGAATGCATTTATTTGTCCCGATGCACAGGATGTGATTGAGGGGACACCTGATCTCCAGCTCATGGACACCTGGAGGAGAGGAACAACAACACCTCAGAGGTTTGACATGCAGGAGCACCAGGACTGATGGACGGCATCGGGTTCCTGCAGCGCTGAAGGATCCCGGTTTGGATCTGCTGCTCAGATGTTGGATCAACGACACAATCAGAGCCGGTCCAAAGGATCACTGTCCTGTGAGAGCCAGGTCAAAGGTCAACCTCTCACACCATCAGCTGGTTTTCAGTTTTGTTCTACCAAATAATCAAAGACAGTTTCAGCCGTAAAGATCTTTCATTCTTCACAAACGTTCAAAGAATTATATTCAGAAAAGTAACAAGTTACTAAATCTATAATAAAGATAAAGTGGAGAAAATAGTTTATAAAAGATAAAGTGGAGAATAAAGTTTATAAAAGATAAAGTGGAGAATAAAGTTTATTAAAGATAAGGTGGAGAATAAAGTTTATAAAAGATAAGGTGGAGAATAAAGTTTATAAGCGATAAGGTGGAGAATAAAGTACAGATGCAGTGGAAACAGAAAGCAGCATAGACTTGACATAATCACGGAAAGTACAAGAAAAGTACTTGAGTAAATGTACTTAGTTACTTTCTACTTCTGATTATTTCAAACTTTCTCAGGTAAACCATTTCTTTATGGTATTTTGAGAGTCCATGACCATTCATCCACTAGAGTGATTATACAGTTTGGATTCTTAACTTTTATTGTTGCCGTTTAAAAGTTTTTACAGTGAATGCTTCATCCTTGTTCCTCAGACGGAGAAGATGTTCTCCATGCTGCTCTGCTGATGGTTCTACAGCAAACTACCCATCGCTCCATCCAGCAGGACGTCCACATAGTTCACCCTCCTCCATGGAGCAGATATCTGACCCTCCTTCATGATGCAGATATCTGACCCTCCTTCATGATGCAGATATCTTACCCTCCTTCATGATGCAGATATCTTACCCTCCTTCATGGAGCAGATATCTGCTTCTCCTTCATGGAGCAGATATCTGACCCTCCTTCATGATGCAGATAACTGACCCTCCTTCATGATGCAGATATCTTACCCTCCTTCATGATGCAGATATCTTACCCTCCTTCATGGAGCAGATATCTGCTTCTCCTTCATGGAGCAGATATCTGACCCTCCTTCATGATGCAGATAACTGACCCTCCTTCATGATGCAGATGTCTGACCCTCCTTCATGATGCAGATATCTGACCCTCCATGATGCAGATATCTTACCCTCCTTTATGATGCAGATATCTGACCCTCCTTCATGGAGCAGATATCTGACCCTCCTTCATGATGCAGATATCTGACCCTCCTTCATGGAGCACATATATGACCCTCCTTCATGAAGCAGATATCTGACCCTCTTAAATGATGCAGATATCTCACCCTCCTTCATGATACAGATATCTGACCCTCTTAACTGATGCAGATATCTGACCCTCCTTCATGATGCAGATATCTGACCCTCCTTCATGGAGCAGATGTCTGACCATCTTAAATAATACAGATATCTGACCCTCATTCATGATGCAGATATCTGACCCTCCTTCATGAAGCAGATATCTGACCCTCTTAAATGATGCAGATATCTGACTCTCCTTCATGATGCAGATATCTGACTCTCCTTCATGGTGCAGATATCTGACCCTCTTTCATGGAGCAGATATCTGAGCCTCCTAAATGATGCAGATATCTGACCCTCCTTCATTATGCAGATATCTGACCCTCCTTCATGAAGCAGATATCTGACCCTCTTAAATGATGCAGATATCTGACTCTCCTTCATGGTGCAGATATCTGACCCTCTTTCATGGAGCAGATATCTGAGCCTCCTAAATGATGCAGATATCTGACCCTCCTTCATGATATAGATATCTGACCCTCTTAAATGATGCAGATATCTGACATTCCTCCATGATGCAGCTATCTGACCCTCCTTCATGATACAGATACCTGACCCTCCTTCATGATGCAGATATCTGACCCTCCTTTATGATGCAGCTATCTGACCCTCCTTCATAATGGAGATATCTGACCCTCTTTCATGGAGCAGATATCTGAGCCTCCTAAATGATACAGATATCTGACCCTCGTTCATGATATAGATATCTGAGACTCTTAAATCATGCAGATATCTGACTCTCCTTCATGATGCAGATATCTGACCCTCTTAAATCATGCAGATATCTGACATTCCTCCAATATGCAGCTATCTGACCCTCCTTCATAATGCAGATACCTGACCCTCCTTCATGATGCAGCTATCTGACCCTCCTTCATAATGCAGATATCTTACCCTCTTTCATGGAGCAGATATCTGACCCTCCTAAATGATGCAGATATCTGACCCTCCTTCATGATGCAGATATCTGACCCTCTTAAATTATGCAGATATCTGACTCTCCTTCATGGAGCAGATATCTGACCCTCCTCCATGATGCAGCTATCTGACCCTCCTTCATGATGCAGATATCTGACCCTCCCTCATGATGCAGATATCTGACCCTCCTCCATGATGCAGATATCTGACCCTCCCTCATGATGCAGATATCTGACCCTCACACATCCTGGTACATTTGGACCACCCTGCCTGACGGGGTTCTGATCCACAACAGAACCGTTGTTCAGATTACATCATTAGTGAGTCTGTTGGAGCGACAGCTGCTGATTTACGGTGGAGCTCTGAGGATGAATAGATCTTCTCCTGCAGACACACAATCAGGCCTCCTCCTCCTCCTCCTCCTCCTCCTCACAGTTTCTCCTCCCCACCGGTTCCTCTGCCAACAAGAGGGGAGTCCAGTAGAATCCCCTCGTCTCTGAGAGTTCATACTTCAGACAGGAGAGAACTGGCAGCTTCACCTGCTCCACCCTTCAGATGTGATTAAAGCTCCACCCTTTTCATTTCTCCTGCAGCTCCTCCTTCTCCTCCTGATCCAACACCTCCTTATTAATAATCCTGTGGTATGTAAATGCAGAACATCTTTAAAACCCAGAAATGTCTCGCTTCATTTTCCAGGATGAATCTCCTCAGAACCGAATCTGACGGAGCAGAACCGGTGTTTGGGTTATTGTGAATATTGTCGTAGGAGTCGGTGACTATGATGGATGCGGCAGGAACCGTCTGGTGTTCTGGAGGAAGAGGAAACGGGTTCTGAGTTCCCGGGGAAAAGCTTCTCCTACGGATGATCTCATTAACCTCAGGATTAATAAAACTATGAGCTTGGAAGGAAAGAAAACCGATATTAAAATCCACTAAGATCAAATGAGCCTGAAGGCTTTCAAACTGAAAGTGAAATATATAAAGTATAAAGTTGAAATGAATTGTTCACCTTCAGTCATCTAAAAATGTATGTAGGAAATTAAGTCGAGTTCTTTCCACACTGGAAAAATGTTTTGTTGAATCGACTTCATTTAATCACATCAAGTGGTTCCAAAGAATCAATGAATCAAAGTCCAGGTATTGTTTTTAACTTTACTTTCCTCACACTTTAAAAGGGAAGTGTCCTATTCTTTTATTTCTTTAATTAAAAATGTAATTACATTTCTAACGCCTGCATATGCGTTATTATTAGTCTCTAGTGGGACCTGACCTTGGAGTCACCTCTGCCGCGTGTTTCTGCTGGAGGAAGCTGCAGAACCCGGACAGGAACCACACAAACGGGGATAATCTCCAGAGAGTCAAGGCTGGGTTGGAACCCACAACCTGCTGTCTGTCAGGTGACAGCGGTAACCACCTCTCCAACCTGCTGCCTGGCTTCTGACCAGGGATCCACCATCAGCCGGGAAATGGGTGTTCCAATTTGATAGACATGCTAAAAATATATGTCAGAGAGAGAGAGAGAGAGAGAGAGAGAGAGAGAGAGAGAGAGAGAGAGAGGTAGAGAGAGAGAGAGAGAGAGAGAGAGGTAGAGGTAGAGGTGGAGTTAGAGAGAGGTAGAGGTAGAGGTAGAGAGAGGTAGAGGTAGAGGTAGAGAGAGGTAGAGGTAGAGAGAGGTAGAGGTAGAGGTAGAGCGAGGTAGAGGTAGAGTTAGAGAGAGGTAGAGGTAAAGAGAGGTAGAGGTAGAGGTAGAGAGAGAGAGACAGAGAGATAGAGAGAGAGGTAGAGAGAGAGATAGAGATATAGAGGTAGAGAGTAGTCTCAACTTGTTCTGGCCATTCATTCATTCACTCACTCACTCATTCATTCATTGACGCATTCATTATTCATTCACTTATTCACTCATTCGTTATTCACTCTTTCATTATTCACTCATTCATTATTCACTCATTCACTATTCACTCACTCACTCATTCATTATTCACTCATTCACTCATTCATTATTCACTCACTCACTCATTCATTGATTCATTCATTATTCATTCACTCATTCATTATTCATTCACTCATTCATTCATTCACTCATTCACTCATTCATTGACACATTCATTATTCATTCACTTATTCACTCATTCATTATTCACTCATTCAGTCATTCATTCACTCATTCATTATTCACTCATTCAGTCATTCATTCACTCATTCATTATTCACTCGCTCATTCACTCATTCATTCATTCATTATTCATTCACTCATTCATCATTAATTCATTCATTATTCACTCACTCATTCACTCATTCACTATTCACTCATTCATTCATTTGTTCATTCACTCACTCATTCAATCATTCATTCATTCATTCATTCACTCATTCATTATTTCATTCAATCATTTACTCATTCATTCAACCATTCATTCATTCACTTATTCATAATTCATTCACTTATTCACTCATTCATTATTCATTCACTTATTCATGCATTCACTCATTCATTCATCATTCATTCACTCACTCATTCATTCATTCACTCCACTCATTCATTCACTATTCATTCACTCATTCACTCATTCGATCATTCATCATTCATTCATTCATTAATTATTCATTCATTCATTCATACATTCATTCACTCATTCATTATTCACGCACTCATTCACTCATTCATCATTCATTCATTCATTCACTCATTCATTCAATCATTCACTCACTCATTCATTTACTCATTCAATCATTCATTCATTCATTCATTCATTCATCCATTCATCCATTATCCATTCATTCATTCACTCATTCACTCAATCATTCACTCACTCATTCAATCCTTCACTCATTCACTCATTCATTCACTCATTCAATCATTCAGTCACTCATTCACTCATTCATTCATTCAATCATTCAATCATTCACTCATTCATTCATTCATTCAATCATTCACTCACTCATTCAATCCTTCACTCATTCACTCATTCATTCACTCATTCAATCATTCACTCACTCATTCATTCACTCATTCAATCATTTACTCACTCATTCGTTCATTCACTCATTCACTCACTCATTCACACATTCATATTCAGACATGAGATGTTATCAGTTTGGTTGATGATGATGAGGATGAGGATGTATTCTATTATTGACTGTAATGATAATAACACTATCTTGGATTCAGAGATAATGAGGATAGATCGTTAGAATAATAGAACTCCTTTAGGACAGTCACTTTTCCCGGGGGTCCGGTATGTTGTAAAGACATGTGTGTCTTTAATGTAATGGGGGGTTCACCCCTCACAGGTCCGGCTGAAGACGAGGCTGATAATCACAGATTTACCACCCCCCCAAACACGGACCCCCTCACTTCTCCTTCTGTCATCAGATGTTCTGAGATTCTGCTTCTCTGGGATCTGAGGTCCATTTGAGAAGGTAGAAAGAAACGTAAGAGAAAGACGACGGAGACTTTTGTGTAAGACGGACCACCAGGACAGATGTTTCCTGTGAGTGACAGACGTCTGACGGAGGGAGACCCTCTCTGCCCCCCTCTGCTGGAACCACCTCTGATAACACGTCCTCACAGAAGAGGAACCTTTTTAAAGATGAGGGACTCACTGGGTCAGAACATCCATCCCAGAGCGACACCAGAACACGGGTCCGTCTGGTGAATGGACTATTTAACACACGGCCGTAAAGGTCTGTGACGGCGCCGGCGGGTCGTCAGCCTCTGGCCCGCTTCCTCTCCACACGGGCTCTGATCTAATGTGATGAGGGGAGGGATGGTCCGTGAATATTAAGTGGTTCTGATCCGAAACACAGCCATACACAGACGGTCTGTTAGCGACTGAGGTCCTGTGAACTACAACAGGACGGTTCTGTCTGTCAGCTTCAGCAGATCTTCTTCCTCCTTCATCTCCTCCTGCTTCAACTGGACTCTATGTTCAGAACATCTCTGAAGATCAGTCCACACTGAGGTCCAGTCCGACCAAACTCTGGTTCCAGTAATATCTTCAGTCTGAGTTTGGACAAAGAAATAGAAAATATTCAAATATTCTTAAGTAATTACGACCCAGGAGACCTTCAGTGATGAAGATGAGCGACGAGACCTTCAGCAGCAGAACCAGCATTGTTACTGCAGTTGGTCATGAGGTCAGACCCATCAGAGCCGTTGGTTCTGGATGATCAGAGGTTCTACAGAGACTCTGTGCTGCTGAGTTCATGAAACATGGAGCTGCAGGGAGTGGACATCAGATTCCTGGGGATCCACAGAACCGGTGATCTTCTATGGTCCCTCAAAGTCCTGAAGAAGCTCCACATCCAAAGGAACCTCTCCTGTTGGTACCAGAGGAACGATGGAGAACCTTCTCCTCGCTGAAACAGTGAGCGATGCTGGCTGAACAGAACCAGAAGGAGCTGGTCCACAACGGAAACACAGACTAAAGAATATAGTCAGAACCCAACCCCCAGACCACCAGGTCCCCCAGACCCCCCAGGTCCCCAACCCCCCGACCACCAGGTCCCCCAGACCCCCCAGGTCCCCAACCCCCAGACCACCAGGTCCCCCAGACCCCCCAGGTCCCCAACCCCCAGACCACCAGGTCCCCCAGACCCCCCAGGTCCCCAGACCCCCCAGGTCCCCAACCCCTAGACCACCAGGTCCCCCAGACCCCCCAGGTCCCCAGACCCCCCAGGTCCCCAACCCCCAGGTCCCCCAGGTCCTCCAGGTCCCCAGACCCCCCAGGTCCCCAACCCCCAGGTCCCCCAGGTCCTCCAGGTCCCCAGACCCCCAAACGTATTAGCTGTCACAGATCATGAACACAGACATAATAATAATAATAATTGTTTAATAATAATAATAATAATAATAATAATAATAATAGTTTAATAATAATAATAATAATATTAATAATAATAATAACAATATTATAATTATTAATATTATTATTAATAGTAATAATAATAATAATATTAATAATAATAATAATAATAATAATATTAATAATAATAATAGTTTAATAATAATAATAATAATAATAATAATAACAATAATTGTTTAATAATAATAATAATAATAATAATAATAATATTATTATTAATTATAATAATAATAATAATAATATTATTATCGTTTTGTCGGGGACAACAGCCACTAGTTTAGTAATAAAGCAGCTTCATGTCTGAGGGTGTAAACTCTTCTCTCTCAGCTGGTTCTGTGTTCAAACTGTTCACTGGACCCGACACAAAGGTTGTGTAGCAGAATCTTTTTGTTGTGTGACCTTTCCATCCCTGTGTTTGAAACGATGCTCTCAGCCAGAAGAAGGCAGAAGAGTTCCTCTCCAGGTTACTATCTGACCCGCTCACAGGTCATATCTTCCACGGGTCAGAACCTCCAAGGACCGGGAGAGAAAGAAACAAACTCACTGCACGGGTCAAAGGAAGAATCTTCTCATTATAAACCCGCTGAGAGGAAGATGTGGATTCTGGACACGATGAGGAACCATTGGACCGATAATTAATCACATGGATGAATGGAAGAACTTCCTGTTGGGAGAAGGTGTGTTTGTTCCCCACAAGGTTCTGGTGTTTGGTGAAGCTTGACCAGGACTTTAACTGCAGCTGGTTTCTGTATCTCCACCCCCACAGTCTGGTCTTCAGCTCACAGAACTCACACACATCTGGACCGAGTCCAGTCAGAATCATCTCCATGCTCCATGATGAACCTCATGTTTCTGCTCCTCACTGTTAACCCTCAGCAGATCAGAACATCCTCCATCAGAACCAAAGGCTGCTCGTTTGACTGACAGTCTGAGGTCCTCGCTGGGGGCGGAGCTCCACACAGAAACTTCTAAGATGATGGAGTAGAAACGTTCCCAGTAAATTAGTTTGCTCTGCTCAACCCAAAACATAAAGACCGGAAGAAAACAAAAGGACAACGTCCACCATGGACAAATCATAGTCTGATGATCAGAACCAAGTCTTTGTGACCTCAGGATGTACCACCTCTCTCTCTCTCCCTCTCTCTCTGTCCCTCTATCTATCTATCTCACTCTATCTCTGTCTCCATCTCTCTCTCTCCATCTCTCCCTCTCTCTCTCTCCACCTTTCTCCCCGTGTGTTCCTGGTCTATTAGTAGTGGGGGTGGAGCGGGTGGAGACGGGGTCTGTAACGTTTGAACAGTGAGAGATAATTCAACGCTCCGCTGCTCCCCTCCCTCCACCCTCCTGCAAATCCCCCCCGCAGGGAGGAATGTGAGAAGGTCAAACATCTCATCCGTCCTGCTGCTCCTGGTCCCTCTGATGCAGTAGATCTGAAATCTCAGCATTTAAATCAAGGTCTCTGCTCCAATATTCAGAACCTCCCCTCAGCTTTTAGAGGGAGACGCGCTCCAACCAGCAAACTCTCACAGTCACAAATCAGAAGATACGGGAGAAGAGATTCAGGAACGTTGGGTTCCTGTGAAACCAGAACAGAACCGGCATTAAAACTGTATCTTACTGTTAACGTCAGACAACCGAGTCATGTCTCCTCCTTACACTGTAAAAGCACCGCTGTCACCTCCACACACTGTAAAAACACCACTGTCACCTCCATACACTGTAAAAACACCCCTGTCACCTCCATACACTGTAAAAACACCTCTGTCACCTCCACACACTGTAAAAACACCGCTGTCACCTCCACACACTGTAAAAACACCTCTGTCACCTCCTTACACTGTAAAAACACCTCTGTCACCTCCATACACTGTAAAATTACCTCTGTCACCTCCTTACACTGTAAAATTACCTCTGTCACCTCCACACACTGTAAAAGCACCTCTGTCACCTCCATACACTGTAAAAACACCTCTGTCACCTCCATACACTGTAAAAACACCTCTGTCACCTCCATACACTGTAAAATTACCTCTGTCACCTCCTTACACTGTAAAAACACCCCTGTCACCTCCACACACTGTAAAAACACCTCTGTCACCTCCATACACTGTAAAAACACCGCTGTCACCTCCACACACTGTAAAAACACAGCTGTCACCTCCATACACTGTAAAAACACCTCTGTCACCTCCTTACACTGTAAAATTACCTCTGTCACCTCCACACACTGTAAAAGCACCTCTGTCACCTCCATACACTGTAAAAACACCTCTGTCACCTCCATACACTGTAAAAACACCTCTGTCACCTCCATACACTGTAAAATTACCTCTGTCACCTCCTTACACTGTAAAAACACCCCTGTCACCTCCACACACTGTAAAAACACCTCTGTCACCTCCATACACTGTAAAAACACCGCTGTCACCTCCACACACTGTAAAAACACAGCTGTCACCTCCATACACTGTAAAAACACCTCTGTCACCTCCTTACACTGTAAAACACCTCTGTCACCTCCATACACTGTAAACACACCTCTGTCATACACTATAAAAACACCTCTGTCACCTCCAAACACTGTAAAAACACAGCTGTCACCTCCATACACTGTAAAAACACCTCTGTCACCTCCATACACTGTAAAAACACCTCTGTCATACACTGTAAAAACACCTCTGTCACCTCCACACACTGTAAAAACACCGCTGTCACCTCCACACACTGTAAAAACACCTCTGTCACCTCCACACACTGTAAAAACACCTCTGTCACCTCCACACACTGTAAAAACACCTCTGTCACCTCCATACACTGTAAAAACACTGCTGTCACCTCCACACACTGTAAAAACACCTCTGTCACCTCAACACACTGTAAAAACACCTCTGTCACCTCCTTACACTGTAAAAACACCGCTGTCACCTCCATACACGGTAAAAACACCTCTGTCACCTCCATACACTGTAAAAACACTGCTGTCACCTCCACACACTGTAAAAACACCTCTGTCACCTCCACACACTGTAAAAACACCGCTGTCACCTCCATACACGGTAAAAACACCTCTGTCACCTCCATACACTGTAAAAACACTGCTGTCACCTCCACACACTGTAAAAACACCTCTGTCACCTCCACACACTGTAAAAACATTTCTGTCACCTCCATACACTGTAAAAACACCTCCTTCACCTCCATACACTGTAAAAACACCCCTGTTACCTCCATACACTGTAAAAAAAACCTCTGTCACCTCCACACACTGTAAAAACACCCCTGTCACCTCCACACACTGTAAAAACACCTCTGTCACCTCCACACACTGTAAAAACACCTCTGTCACCTCCATGCACTGTAAAAACACCGCTGTCACCTCCATACACTGTAAAAACACTGCTGTCACCTCCATACACTGTAAAAACCCCTCTGTCACCTCCATACACTGTAAAAACACCTCTGTCACCTCCACACACTGTAAAAACACCTCTGTCACCTCCATGCACTGTAAAAACACCTCTGTCACCTCCATACACTTTAAAAAAACACCTCTGTCACCTCCACACACTGTAAAAACACCTCTGTCACCTCCATACACTGTAAAAACACTACAACACCGCTGTCACCTCCATACACTGTAAAAACACTACAACACCGCTGTCACCTCCATACACTGTAAAAACACTACAACACCTCTTTCACCTCCATACACTGTAAAAACACTACAACACCGCTGCCACCTCCACCTTTTTTTTTTTATCTGTTACTGTGATTCTGTAGAATATTTTATAAGCTACTGTAATTATTTAGATTATATGATCACTTATTGAACGCGTTCTAAAAAAAACAATGGTTTCACATCATTTCCTGCATTATATGATCAGTGACTGTTATTGTCTCTAGTTTGTTATCTGTAACTGTGATTTACACAGTGTGTAATAAATTGTATGTGAATAAATATATGATATATTTGATTACTTACTGCAGATGACATCATGTCTTAGAGTACGTAACTGTTCACTGTGATCTTCTACAGACGTGATTAATTACTCTGATTTTCTAAGCAAAGGCGTCAGACGCGACCCAACGAGCCTCTTCTTCCTTCTGTCTCTACACAAACTCTCCTCGACTCCACAGCAGCCAGGGACAAAAGTGGGATGAAGAACCCACCAAACTGAAGAAGAGCAGCTCCTCTGATGTTTTCTGTCATTCAGCTGAGAATTCTCTGCCAACGTCAGGTGAGCAGCAGAGGACAAAGACCAGCAGCAAGAAAACACTCCATTACCGTTAACAGTGAAGTTATATTTTATTTATAAATATTTGATTATATTATATTATATTATAATACTTTATATTAAATTATATTATATTTTATTATATTATATTATATTATTTATTAATATATTATATTATAATACTTTATATTATATTATAATATATTATATTTTATTATAATACTTTATATTATATTATATTATATTATATATTATTATATTATAATACTTTATATTATATATTATATTATATTATATTACATTATATTATATTATATATTATTATATTACATTATATTATATTATATTATATTATATATTATTATATATTATTATATTATATTATATATTATTATATATTATTATATTATATTATATTATATTATATATTATTATATATTATTATATTATATTATATTATATATTATTATATTATATTATTATATTATATTATAATACTTTATATTATATTATAATATATTATATTTTATTATAATACTTTATATTATATTATATTATATTATATATTATTATATTATATTATTATTATATTATATTATATTATAATACTTTATATTATATTATATTATATTTTATTATATTATATTATATTATTTATTAATATATTATATTTTATTATAATACTTTATATTATATTATATTATATATTATTATATTATAATACTTTATATTATATTATATATTATATTATATTATATTACATTATATTATATTATATATTATTATATTACATTATATTATATTATATTATATAATATTATATTATATATTATTATATCATATTATATTATATTATATATTATTATATATTATTATATTATATTATATATTATTATATTATATTATATTATATATTATTATATATTATTATATTATATTATATTATATTATATTATATTATATTATTATATTATATTATATTATATTATTTTATATTATTTTATATTACATTACATTATATTATATGTGTATATAGTGATGGGTAGGTTACTTTGGACCGGACACACCTCTCACAGGTGGGAGTACTACTAATAATAATGGTGATAATATGAATAACAAATGTTATTATTTATTATTACTTGTGTAGAACAGCTGAATCATTCAAAGTCAATGAGGTCATGAATAAATAAACTAAAACTGAATAAATCTGAAGAATTCTAACGGCTGGATTGTTGATTTGCCCTTTCTTGTTTTTCAGAGGAAACCTCTGAGTCGGTTACTTCTGACCAAAGAAGACAACACGGACCAGAGGCCTTACCTCCTTGCTTCGAACAAGCAGAAACAGAACCTGGGCCGGGCTCATCCCAGAGGGCAGGGATGAATGTCTGAGTGTTTCCTTGAACATCCACTCAGCAGACGACACATCTTTCTTTTGAATTCAACAAACCTCTCCTCTCTGCACCGATGCATTAGAGTCCGCATCACACCGGAGCTTAGGTTTCATTCATCCTCCTCTCCAAACAATACCACATTCCCGTGAGGGAGCTCGGAACCACAGAGGCGTTCCAATCCCCTGAGCTGCATCAGACTCTCTGTCCACCGTCTGCTTCAGTGGATCGGTTCTGAACCTCAGGCCCGCTCAGACAGCTGGCAGTGAAAGCTGCAGCTCAGGGCGCTGAACTAAAGCTCAGTGATTCTGCAGAACTGGTGAAACAAACGGCAGAAGATTCCTCGGTCAGACCCGTCTCACAGCACAGAACCTCCACCTGCTCCTCGTCCTCCTCACGTAAAGATCCGCGGCTCCAGAGAGTCGCTGGCAGCCGGTCGGACCTACGAGGCTCCGGTCTGTCTGTGTGTCAGAGTTCAACCCACAACCTGTGTGGGAGAATGCATCGGCACACAAGATCCAGTAACCAACTTCTACAGAATCAACTCCAGTTCACAGACTGTTCAAGAACCACAGGAGGAGGAGTGACCTTCATCTGACCTCTGGAATGTTTATCGCTCTTTTATCACAGTGAATCTGACAGATGAGACATCGCCACTCTTCTATAAATAATGACTTTATATTCTAAACAGAAGTCCTGTTCACAGAAATGGCATCAGTTCATGTTCTAACGTTAGGCAGGAAAAAGGTAAAGACCCTCACGATCTCTGCTGTCCTTCAAAGAACATCTCCAGGGTTCAGTCATGCCTGTCTTCATCCCAACAAACTTTAACCCGTCACGCAAATGAATGTTTGGTCTGACAGCGTGTTCTGATCCTTTAATGACATATGCCTTCCCTGGGAGACGTTGTGCCATGAAACAAACTCCCCACAGAAGACTTGGTTCCGATGAGATCCAACCAAGACTTGTTAGACATACGGAGGTGACGAGTGAGGGGAGACTCCACAATACGTTTAGCTTATTGGAAACCATGTATGTGTTTTGGCCAAAGCGCTCTGATTATATTTGGAAGTGCTCTTATTTTGAAGTGTAGAGTGGAAGTTAAGCAGACCCGTGTTCTTGTAGATGTTCTAGCTGGAGGAAGAAAGAGTTCTAGATGCTCCAGGGTTTGGTTCAAATGGACTAAAGAAGGCTAATGTGACTTTAAAACAAGAGTCTGTTAACATAAAACAGTCCTGATACACGTATGGAGACTAACAGAGGACCAGAAATACACGACCTGAATGACCAACAGTTACGAACGCTGAGATGAATGACCAACAGTTACGATCGGTCAGAGCAGAGTGAACTGTGAATGACCGTCGGTCAGAGGAGAGTGAACTGTGAATGAAGTTGGTCAGAGGAGAGTGAACTGTGAATGAAGTTGGTCAGAGGAGAGTGAACTGTGAATGAAGTTGGTCAGAGGAGAGTGAACTGTGAATGACCGTTGGTCAGAGCAGAGTGAACTGTGAATGACCGTCGGTCAGAGGAGAGTGAACTGTGAATGAAGTTGGTCAGAGGAGAGTGAACTGTGAATGAAGTTGGTCAGAGGAGAGTGAACTGTGAATGAAGTTGGTCAGAGGAGAGTGAACTGTGAATGACCGTCGGTCAGAGGAGAGTGAACTGTGAATGAAGTTGGTCAGAGGAGAGTGAACTGTGAATGACCGTCGGTCAGAGGAGAGTGAACTGTGAATGGCCGTCGGTCAGAGGAGAGTGAACTGTGAATGACCGTCGGTCAGAGGAGAGTGAACTGTGAATGAAGTTGGTCAGAGGAGAGTGAACTGTGAATGACCGTCGGTCAGAGGAGAGTGAACTGTGAATGACCGTTGGTCAGAGGAGAGTGAACTGTGAATGACTGTCGGTCAGAGGAGAGTGAACTGTGAATGAAGTTGGTCAGAGGAGAGTGAACTGTGAATGAAGTTGGTCAGAGGAGAGTGAACTGTGAATGAAGTTGGTCAGAGGAGAGTGAACTGTGAATGACCGTCGGTCAGAGGAGAGTGAACTGTGAATGAAGTTGGTCAGAGGAGAGTGAACTGTGAATGACCGTCGGTCAGAGGAGAGTGAACTGTGAATGACCGTCGGTCAGAGGAGAGTGAACTGTGAATGACCGTCGGTCAGAGGAGAGTGAACTGTGAATGAAGTTGGTCAGAGGAGAGTGAACTGTGAATGACCGTCGGTCAGAGGATAGTGAACTGTGAATGAAGTTGGTCAGAGGAGAGTGAACTGTGAATGACCGTCGGTCAGAGGATAGTGAACTGTGAATGACCGTTGGTCAGAGGAGAGTGAACTGTGAATGACTGTCGGTCAGAGGAGAGTGAACTGTGAATGAAGTTGGTCAGAGGAGAGAGAACTGTGAATGAAGTTGGTCAGAGGAGAGTGAACTGTGAATGACCGTCGGTCAGAGGAGAGTGAACTGTGTGAAGCCTCACTACTCATTGTTCACACCTGCTGTCCCTCAAACCACGGTTTCATCTGAGATTATTTTCTCACCTTTGCCTTCATTGTCTGATTATGTCCAGGGTAAAGGTCAGCAGGGACGACAGATTTCTAGCTGTGATGGAACCACAAACATTAAATCAACATCCAATGGTGAAAATGAAGAAGACGAAAAGAAGAAATGTGCATTTTGAAGCATTTAAAATAAAATAAAATAAAAAGCTAGACACATTTAAATGTGAACATTTGATTTGTTTCCCATTGAATATTCTTCCTTCACTTATATTTCATCTCAGGTCTCTATTTGTGTCCATTCTGTGTTTTGTTTACTTCCTGTGTGCTGCTGGAACCCGAGATAGAACTTAAATAGATTAATAAAGTCTTATCTTATGGTTATTTTTAATGAATAAACTCCACCAGAGGATTAATCCGCTACTTCAAAAATGTTCTACAGATTCATCTAGAAAAATAATGAATTGTTTTAATAACCGTTCTCTGATTGACAGCCTCAACAGAAGCCAGAACATAAAACCAGGGAGGTTTTGTGCCGAGTGAACAGAACTTGTTGACCATCATTAGACCCAGAGCACTAATCTACTGGTTATTATTAGTCCTCTGAATCAATTGCGTATTCGGGGCTTTTTCGTAATTTAGAAATTTGCAGACTCATCAGTCCTGATGAATCTCATATTTTATGGGTCGCAGCGGTGGGCAGGGCAAAATGGCCCCACAGCGCCCCCTAGAATAGCAGCCCCAGACTTAGCTTCACCTAGAAGATTGAAAATAGGTTCATGATTCATCAAGGCCAGAAAAATCTAAAATGTTATCACCATTTTCAACTGAAAGGTTAAAACGATTTAAAGTAATCAAAAGCTTTGAGTTTTTGATGACTGGCCTGGAGGGTATAGAGCGACGAATAATTAGTTCTCGCCATAAAACACGTGTGCTCATAACATCGCTGTCAATCATGACATCCAAATGAAGTCCTGCTTAGAGGAAACAAGAAATGTCAAGTGTTCACTGTCAAATTACATAATATGTTAAAAAGAAGTTAAAGCCGATAAAATCTAAGACTGTAGTATATACCGTATTAAATCAATCACTTCCTAAACCAAGAACCTGTAAATAACTCTTTTAAGTGTATATTATAACTATACATAAGGGTTCTAATTCTACAACTATTTTCTGTCAAGAATATGCAAAAATACTGAATTTCAGTCAAAATCCAAACCTTTGCTGAAATCAAACCAAATGTACCGTCAAATAACCACGTCTTTACCGAAAAAGTATTATTCTCTCTAAATCACACATTTGAATGCTATGTACATTTACATTTACAGGTTTTTAAACTTTTTTCAGACGCATTAATGCCGTTTATTGTGTTTTTATTATCTCATAACATTTACGATTCTGAATTTTTAGTAATTTACCGTCTTTTGTAATAATCTTTAAACGTTACATTACATAGATTTTTTTTACAGTGTTACTCGTAAACAATGAATCAGAAATCAATGAGAAGGCTTTAATGAGCTGTACACACATTTATGATGCAAAGATACCGTAACACATGGTGTCGTCTACAAACCACTTGTTTCATTGCATTTAACAAACTTTTTTGTCTTTGCAAAAAATAAAATGAAATAAGTAAAATCCCATAATCTGTTCTAGGTTAATTATTCTCCCATCAGTGTTTTGGAGTGACAGCCAACGTTCCTGACATCTCTTAAACACCTACCCACAAACAAACTCCGTTTAAACTCAGAATCCTTCACTCCCTTCGATGTTTTCTGATTTAATGTTTGGTTGGCTGTTTAATAGCGTGTAATTACCGTAAAAGTATTATTCTGTCAAAACTACAGATTCAACATTTTACATTTTCAGTTTTTCAGGAGCAAGACGGTAGAAA
This sequence comes from Lophius americanus, assembly GCA_037951165.1. Taxonomy (NCBI): domain Eukaryota; kingdom Metazoa; phylum Chordata; class Actinopteri; order Lophiiformes; family Lophiidae; genus Lophius; species Lophius americanus. The sequence goes on along the minus strand of JBBDHG010000225.1, from coordinate 324,667 downwards.
TACTGTACGGAATATTTGTGATTTCAATTTACTCTTTTCAAATGATTAACTGTCATTTTATTTCATTTCCTTGTAAAGAGGTTTACAGTATATCTGTTGTTTGTTGTTATTTACCATGAGCTCCTGCATATGGTCAACATGTTTTTATGGACAAACTCTGGTAACAGCGGCCGGTACTTAAAAAAATAATAAAGAATAAATTGATTGATTGATTTTCTTTCCCCGGTGCAGGAAAGATACGCTGGTTTTAGAGGGCAGTTCTGCAGCACGTCTCTCCTTCAGGGTTTCTGAGGCAGCAGGAAGAAGATAATGATGTTCTCAGAGAAGAACTCTGTTCACACAATCTCAGGTGGAACCGGCTCTGGGAAAATTCCAGCTCGTTCCCCGTGGCAACGGCGAGCAGCTCAGCATTCTTAGCGTGAAACGGGTGAAGAATGAATGCTGGGAGACTTTGGAGTCTTCATCAGATGATGTCGGACCTTCTGACGGTCCGTCTGCAGCAATGTTCAGGTCGGAGTTACGTGTCAAAGGAACGTGTATGCACACCATAATAATACCATCTGTCTGATCTAATCTTATTTGATATCATATTTCTTCATGTTTATACACACACATATTCTGGTTAACCTCCGGATCAGTGGCTCACTGTTACTTTTATAATCCTGTGAGGGTTCCTTCACTTGTCTTCTATCTCAGGTTTGTGTTTGGTTTATTGGGTATTTGTTTACTTGTTGTTCTTGTTTACTGCAGAACAGATATGATCAACATGTTATGTCATATATGTTCAAAGCTGATATTGACATTAAGATTGAATCGAGGAAAAAAATCAATAAACACAGACGCCTTTAAACCTAAATTATCCCCGAGCAGAGGATTAGTCTGGGTTTGGGTTTGGTTCTGTGGGTCTGCGTCTCGCGTGTAACAGGACAGACATGCAAAATCCAACATTTGTGAGTTTTAACGTATTCTCTAAAAAACTCTGCCTACAGTGTTTAACCCGACGAGTCAATTTGGACTAACTGGATGTCCTCTCTGATGAGAGTATAATAGAAGTTGATCGGAGCGGCTGAAGTCAGCTGGATCCTTCGTTCAAAAAAATCCCTCAGTTTCCAGGCTGGTTGGAGGAAAGTTCCTTGAGGGGGTGAATTTAATTTGCATGAGAATGTGTCATTATGGAGCCAATAATAGAAAAGTACCCTCCCCCCCTCCCCCCCACAGCCTCCTCTGGCCTGACCTCCTTTTCCTGCTCCATTCAAGGTCACCTAATCCCAGTGTTCCTCCACAGACCTCCATCCTCCCAGCAGCAGGAGCAGGGATTGATGCCCCACTCCATGTCAGGATCACTAATCAGGTGGAGGAAGAGCTGCTGGAGAAGACGGGGGTCTCCGTCATCACTGAGGGGTGAAGATCCGGTCAAGGTTCCCACTGAGTCCGTCCAACACCAGCTGATACTCTGAGGGACGTGTGGGAGCGACCGGATTAAACTGGACCAGTGGAGAGGACTGAGAGCTGTGATGGAGAGGAATCACATCCTCCTGACCTCATCTTCATCGCTGCAGCTTTCCATCATCTAAAGACTCCATCTCTACCTTCACTGCTGCTCCTGAAGAACTGAAGTTCCTGAACTAAACCACCTGAGGAGAATTTATTTCATAGTTTCTCTAGAATCATCAAACTCTGCATGAGTGGTGGATTTAAATACAAAAATATTCACTAATCAGCCACTGGAGCAGAATTTAATCCAGTATGTTCACGTTCATGAAGTCTTCAAACAAAGAAATCAGCAGATGAAAACAGGATGAAGAATGAATAAATGAGACGGACTCAAGGATCTGGTTTGATTTGTTCATTCAGTGAATTTAAGCCCAAAGGAAAAAGGACTTCAAAAACTCAATATATTATTTTAGGGGTAAAATATGAGATGTATTATGGAGATTAGATGGAGATTTAGCAGCCGGAATGGAATATTTCATTAAAGGCCAACCAGAATCTTGGTTTAAGTGTCTGCAGTGAAATAAAACACTCTGCATTGTTAATGTGACATTTGTGTCTGGCTGTCCGTCATCAGAACTCAGAACCGTCTGATCAAAACGGACTCGTCCTTCATTTCAGTTTCTCCACTTTAGCCCTCAGTGATTTCTGCAAAGCTGCTCAGCAGGGAGTCGACTCACTCAGATGTGATGAGATTCATTCCATCAGAAACAGAGAAAAATGATTCAACCAGCCTCATTAACCCCAAAGTCATTTAAACTCATCTCCACATACATCATCAGTGTCCGTTTAAACTCATCTCCACCGACATCATCAGTGTCCGTTTAAACTCATCTCCACCGACATCATCAGAGTCCGTTTAAACTCAACTCCACCGACATCATCAGTGTCCGTTTAAACTCATCTCCACCGACATCATCAGAGTCCGTTTAAACTCATCTCCACATACATCATCAGTGTCCGTTTAAACTCATCTCCACCGACATCATCAGTGTCCGTTTAAACTCATCTCCACCGACATCATCAGTGTCCGTTTAAACTCATCTCCACCGACATCATCCGAGTCCGTTTAAACTCATCTCCACATACATCATCAGTGTCCGTTTAAACTCATCTCCACCGACATCATCAGTGTCCGTTTAAACTCAACTCCACCAACATCATCAGAGTCCGTTTAAACTCATCTCCACCGACATCATCAGTGTCCGTTTAAACTCATCTCCACCGACATCATCAGAGTCCGTTTAAACTCATCTCCACATACATCATCAGAGTCCGTTTAAACTCATCTCAACCGACATAACCAGTGTCCGTTTAAACTCATCTCCACCGACATGATCAGAGTCCGTTTAAACTCATCTCCACATACATCATCAGTGTCCGTTTAAACTCATCTCCACCGACATCATCAGTGTCCGTTTAAACTCATCTCCACCGACATCATCAGTGTCTGTTTAAACTCATCTCCACCGACATCATCAGAGTCCGTTTAAACTCATCTCCACATACATCATCAGTGTCCGTTTAAACTCAACTCCACCAACATCATCAGTGTCCGTTTAAACTTATCTCCACCGACATCATCACTGTCCGTCTAAACTTAACTCCACCGACATCACCACTGTCCGTTTAAAGTCAACTCCAATGACATCACCAGTGTTCGTTTAAACTCAACTCCACCGACATCACCACTGTCCGTTTAAACTCAACTCCAATGACATCACCAGTGTCCGTTTAAACTCAATTCCACCGACATCACCAGTGTCCGTCTAAACTCAACTCCACCGACATCACCAGTGTCCGTTTAAGATCCACTCCACCGGCATCACCAGTGTCCGTTTAAACTCACCTCCACCGACATCACCAGTGTCCGTTTAAACTCAACTCCACCAACAAACTCAACTCCACCGACATCACCACTGTCCGTTTAAGATCCACTCCACCGACATCACCAGTGTCCGTTTAAACTCATCTCCACCGTCATCACCAGTGTCCCTTTAAACTCAACTCCACCGACATCATCAGTGTCCGTTTAAACTCATCTCCACCGACATCATCACTGTCCGTTTAAACTCATCTCCACCGACATCACCAGTGTCCGTCTAAACTCAACTCCACCGACATCACCACTGTCCGTTTAAACTCAACTCCAATGACATCACCAGTGTTCGTTTAAACTCAACTCCACTGACATCACCAGTGTCCCTTTAAACTCAATTCCACCGACATCACCAGTGTCCGTCTAAACTCAACTCCACCGACATCACCAGTGTCCGTCTAAACTCAATTCCACCGACATCACCAGTGTCCGTTTAAACTCACCTCCACCGACATCACCAGTGTCCCTTTAAACTCAACTCCACCGACATCATCAGTGTCCGTTTAAACTCAACTCCACCAACAAACTCAACTCCACCGACATCACCATTGTCCGTTTAAGATCCACTCCACCGACATCACCAGTGTCCGTTTAAACTCACCTCCACCGACATCACCAGTGTCCCTTTAAACTCAACTCCACCGACATCATCAGTGTCCGTTTAAACTCAACTCCACCAACCAACTCAACTCCACCGACATCACTCTTTAAATCTCTTCACTGCAGTAAACTCCATGTTTTACTGCAACATTTTTCTGTTGCAGGAAGTGGAAATGCCAAAATAAATACATTAAAAGATATGAAAGATTTAAGTATTAAAAATGTAGCGTATTGATTTCAAAGATTTCCTCGTGCTCTCCTCTGAGGTTTCGGGGACACAAAGTTCTAGTGAGTAGGAGATTGAGGAGAAGTTCTGAGGATCACAGGATCACAAGTGTCTTTTTCAAGAATTTTCCATTAATGGAACCCCCTGAAAAAATTAAAAGCCTTATCTTACAATATTCCTCTCCTAAAGAAAAATTTGTTTGCAAGGAGTTCACCACTTTTTTCCTCCGTCCGTGTTCTGGTTGAGAATAACGTTCATAGTGGTTGGATCAGATCTTTAATCATGGTTATGTTTCCTGGGAAACGCTCAGCTTGTTTACACTGAACCTCTGCTTGTTTTCTCCTTTTCTTCAACATTGTGTAGATAGAATCTTAGCTATTACTGGAGCAGAACTTTATCTCTACTGTTAGCAGCAGTAACTAAAATAAAACCCACCGTGTAATAAATTACTGTTTTCCTTTAGCAGTGACAGAAGGTGTGAGAACAGAACCGGTCCAGATGATAAATCAGGATGAAAAATTACGCTAGCTTTCAAAACTTCTAGCGTTCTGCTGACTACTGCTCCGTCGGTTCTGAACATTATGCATATTATATATCAGGTGGTTCAGTTTGTGAGCAGAACTCTACACCGGACCTGAAGATAATGAAGACTAGAAGGAAATTTTCAGAAACAGGTATTTCTTTCTCAACAAAGAACTTTCCCTCATCCCGGCCCGAGGCAAAGATGGATCCGACTCCATTAATACTTCCTGAAAGAACCAACTTCAACATCCTGCTCCAAAGCTCTGGGACAGGAAACGCATCACCTCTCTGCCCGGCAGGTCCGGAAAGATCCGTTTACAGGTTAAGAGAGGAGTCCTCGGAGGAACCGGAGAGAAGAAGTACTGTAGAAGCAAACCCGGACGTCTGTGGTTCTGATCCTGCGGGATAGAATCCCTGGCGTTTACCAGAATCTATAGGATCCGTGAAGACGACACACGGACATTTATGGATCATACTGGACTCACAGGGAGGCTGGGGGGAGTCCAGGAGAGTCAGACCAGAACCCAGGTCTCTGGTGAAGGTGACAACAAATCTTTTCATTCTAACAATAATGTTTAAACTCCAGGTTTCACTTTGGTCCAACTCAGTAACATAAACATTCTTTCTGTCAACATTTAACAAGGAAGAATCCCTCTGATGAAGGATCATCATTTATCCATCCATCCATCCGTGTTCTTCCCCGTCCAGACCTGATACGGGCTTGGGCCTCAGAGATACGGCTGAGCACAGCCCCCCAATGAGGGAAGCTCATTTCAAAGGCTTGAATCCTTGACCTCATTCTTTGGGTCAGTCCCAAGAGTTCCTGACCAGAGGTGAGGGTTGGAACGTAGATGGACCGGTAAATTGAGAACTCCGCCTCAGGACTCAGCTCTCTCTTCAGCACAACGGGTCGATACAGAACCATCATTACTGCTGATGCTCCGTCTCCAGAACAAGACACCGAGATAATTAAACTCTTCACCTGAGGCAGCAGCTCCCCTCCAACCTGGAGGGACGGTCCAGCGTTTCCCTGCAGAGAACCGGGGGCCCATATTCAGGTTCTGACTCATCGGATCAGGATTTAACGGAGTAAAAGCTCCGTTTGTGAAATGCAAACAACTGTGGGTGTAAAGATTCTCGGACCAAACTTGTTTTTAACGTTAAAGATATGAACATCTGATCATGTGATCTTCACTGGTCACAATGTTTCATGACCCGGTCCACGGCCCGACTCGTTATACAACGGTGGACAGAAGCTCCTTCTCTGATCTGAAACTTCAACCTACAACCTCAGTGTAGAGTTGTTTACTAAACACAAACATGTTGTTGTTGTTGTTGTTGTGTGTCATTGGGTGTAAATAAAGTCAGCTAAAATAGCTTCAGCTAACAGAACAACTGCTCACAGGTAGCAACTCCTGGGCCAAAACCCGCCAACACTTGGCGGGTTTTGGCCAAACCAGGGGGAGGGGTTTTCTTGTCTGTAGGATGTTAAATGTTGATTATAGACTCATGTTGAAATAATCTTTGAGGATTACGTCGAGATTAAGTGAGATACTTCAGGAAAGTTGCTTCTACATCTTCACAGTATTATGGGATATGTCATTGCTGAGGGTGAGGAAACGCGTCTACTAGTTGGGATCATGGTGTTGTCTGAATAAATCTCAGGTGTGAAACCGGCTGTATGAACTATATCATTAACATTAGTGATCCGTTAACGTAGAGGACGCTTGTGATCATGTGCATCACTGCAGGTTCTCTCTGAATCAAACACGGAGGAACCTGATTAGTAAAGGTATGAAAAAACTGATGTGACCTTCTGGGGCGGTGATGAGTTACCATGACGACAAAAATCTGACGTTCTACGAACAAAGGGATCATTTATCAACACACAACACACACACACACACACACACACACACACACACACACACACACACACACACACACATGCAAACACAAATCACACAGACATAAACACACACACACATGCAAACACAAAACACACAGACATACACACACACATACATACTAACACAAAACACACAGACATACACACACACATACATACTAACACAAATCACACAGACATACACACACAAACACATACATACAAAGACAAAACACACAAAAATACACACACTCACACACACACACTAACACACACACTCAAACACACACACACACACACGCACACATACAAACACAAATCACACAGACATACACACACTCACACACACACACCAACACACACACACTCACTCACGCACACATGCACACACACACACGCACACAGACACACACACAAACACAAATCACACAGACATACACACATGTATACACACTAACACAAACACACACAAACACAAAACAGACAGACATACACACACACACACACAAAAACACAGCCATATACACACACAGACACACAGACACACACACACACATACACACACACACACATACACACACACACCCACACACAAATACACACGCACATGCACACGCACATACACACAAACATACACACCCCCACACCCCCACACACACACACCCACATACACACACACACACACACGCACACACACATACACATGCACACACACACACACACGCACACACACACACACAGACGCACACATGGAGAAGATTAAGGCTCCATATTGACGGATGGTCCGGGTTCTGGCCGGCTGCAGTTCTGACAGCGCTGAGAGTTTGGTTTCATCTCACCTCTGCTCCATTCATGATAATAAACAAATCCATAACTGATTACAGCGCCACCAAAATATCAGCTCCAACATCTGACATAACAAACAAAAGAGTCACAGACATTCAAACGGGTCAGAACCAAAGGCCCGGAGAAACACCTCAAATCAAGTAGTGGTTAAGTTTGTTGCTGCTGACCGTTTGTTCACTGAAGTCCCGGTCCACTTTACCGTCAACAACAGGAAGTGAGCCAGACACACGGCGTAACCTCCATCTGATGGTTTGTGCAGGACCAGGGGCGGATCTAGGATCATTAGGGGGGCTCAGATCTTTAGGGGGGTTCTGATCTTTAGGAGGACTTAGATCTTTAGAAGGACTAACATCTTTAAGGGGGCTCAGATCTTTAGGAAGATTCAGATCTTTAGGGGGGCTCCGATCTTTAGGGGGACTCAGATCTTTAGGGGGACTCAGATCTTTAGGAAGACTCAGATCTTTAGGGGGGTTCTGATCTTTTGGAGGACTCAGATCTTTAGGGGGGTTCTGATCTTTTGGAGGACTCAGATCTTTAGGGGGGTTCTGATCTTTAGGAGGACTTAGATCTTTAGGAGGACTCAGATCTTTAGGGGGGCTCAGATCTTAAGGGGGGCTCAGATCTTTAGGGGGCTCAGATCTTTAGGGGGACTCACATCTTTAGGGGGGTTTTGATGTTTTGGAGGACTCAGATCTTTAGGAGGACTAACATCTTTAAGGGGGCTCAGATCTTTAGGGGGACTCACATCTTTAGGGGGGTTTTGATGTTTTGGAGGACTCAGATCTTTAGGAGGACTAACATCTTTAAGGGGGCTCAGATCTTTAGGAAGACTCAGATCTTTAGGGGGGTTCTGATCTTTTGGAGGACTCAGATCTTTAGGGGGGTTCTGATCTTTAGGAGGACTTAGATCTTTAGGAGGACTCAGATCTTTAGGGGGGCTCAGATCTTTAGGGGGCTCAGATCTTTAGGGGGGGGGGGGGGGTTCTGATCTTTGGAGGACTCAGATCTTTAGGGGGGTTTTGATGTTTTGGAGGACTCAGATCTTTAGGAGGACTCAGATCTTTAAGGGGGCTCAGATCTTTAGGGGGGTTCTGATCTTTTGGAGGACTCAGATCTTTAGTAAATTCCTGCAGCTTTATTGGATCAGCATCCCTGCTCCATTATTGTGTTAACATTGATTCTGTCAGTGAACTCTTTGTCTGTAGTTGTTTGTGATTCTCGGGTCAGCGCCATCGCAGGAATCTGGAGCCAGCAAACAGAACATTCTGCTGCTGTTGTATCTGGTTTGGACCGGTTGCTCTGGTCCAGTTTAATAGTTGCTGGTGTGTCGGCTCTGAATCAATGAATGCAAACAGCAGCTGCTTTAAGCTGCAGACAGAAGAAGGGAAGAACGGCTGCTGCTCACTTTCTGTCTTTTCTGACTGCTTGAACTTCAGCGTCTTCATGTGTGATAAGAATCATGAGAAAGAAGCTTTCAGGCCTTCAAGGCCGACATCTACAGAGAGGGTTCTGTCTCTGTGGGCCACAGTGACCCATTTATGAAGTGTGTGAGTCAGAAAGAACCAGAACCGCTCATCTTCTAAAGTCCATGCTTACAGAGAATAAAGGCAGCAGAATAAGTTGTTGTTGATGTTCATAAATGTCTTTGAGCGTGAGGACGACTCTCTACATGCTGGGAGCAGAAACTATGTCAGTCTTCTGCAGACCAGCCAGCGTTACTGTCATATAAATACTGTATATAAGTAGAACTCTGAGCTTCATGGGACATCGCCGCTGACACGGAGAGCCAGACAGGTGAGATCCGGCGCCGTCACGCTGAGCCTTCTGGGTAATTCTGCTTATTTAGACCTGAGATCAGGAAGATGGGGAGATGTTGTATAGAGTAGGTTCCTTTAAGACTGACTGCTCAGTCTAAAAGGTAGAGCTACTACAGCCTAGAGCAACCACAGCGTAGAGCAACCACAGCGTAGAGCAACCACAGCATAGAGCAACCACATCATAGAGGAAGCACAGAGAAGAGCAGCCACAGCATAGAGCAAACACTGCATTGAGCTAACTCCACATAGAGTTACCACAGCATAGAGCGACTACCACATAAAGCAACCAATGCAGAGAGCTAAAACTACATAGAGCTAACACAGCATAGAGCAACCCAAGCATTGTGCTTCTAAAGCGTAGAGCTACCACAGCATGGAAACTTGGAGCAGACTTGAGACGCTCATCAAGAATCTGAAAACTGAAGCAGCTCAAAGTGAACTGATGGGAAAAGGAAGATAATTTCACAAGAGCGGAGAGTTCTTCTTATTGCGGACAACTTCTCAATAAAAGAACATGATGATGTCATATGAGGAGTTGCAAAGAACAGAGCTCTATAACATATGAAAAAATAACAGGATTCTTCAGTGAGCTCCCAGGAAATCGTTGATGCGATACCTGAAGTCAAGCTCTTGCATATTTGATTTTGAGTTTGTAGAAGAAGAGTTTGTACGCTGACAGGCCCACAGCTGCCTCACTGTAAAAAATAAACCCTTCAGGTCTAATTATTGACTCCCTCTGACCAAACATCTGCTGCAGCAGAAACAGGTGAGGAGCCTCCAGGTGAAACAACACCTGACCTCATCTGACCAACACCTCTGGTTCTAACAGCTGACTCTCCCTCCCGTGAGCACAGAGTCGGTGTTTTTACAGTGTGCTGTAACTGAAGCATGAACATACATTTGAATGATGAGAAGAAAGAAGGAAGAGGATCGATCCTGTTCAGAACGACGAGTGACCCAGAATGAGAGCAGAGAGGAGTGAGGTCATCAGTGGTTCTGATGTGACTGAACACGAATTCAAGACTCCACATACGTTCAAGTGTGAAACACATCCAATATTCATTCATCCTGTGTTCATCTGGAGAGGCGGACCGGACCCTCTGAAGCTGCAGATTTATTGACCATCTTGTCTTATTTTCATACGATTACGCTTTCATATCATCCAGCATTGATGCTACAGATTATTTTTGAGCCAGCAGGAGAGGATTCTGAAAACATGAAGCCAGTTCACGTGTGCAGAGGTGGACTATAAGGGGATCCTCATGCTGCAAAAATAGAGCCTCTCTGGACAAATGTGATGATCCTGTTAGATAAGAGACGATAAAAAGCCCTGCATGCTGGCTCATAATGCTGGAACACATCACAACTGCTCCCTAGGGTGCCCTTCCACTGGAGGAAGCCATATTGTGTCACAGAGGCTGCTCGATTGGCAAATCATTCATATTTTCCCAATATGTTTTTATTAGAGATGTAATTATATCTCTGAAAAGTCGGGGGATGAATTTGAATCATCATCGCCGCATCTGCAAATCCATCGTTTTTAGGGGATAACTCACAAACGATTTCACGGGTGATTCTCTACCCAAACAGACCTCAGTGTGAGGAAGAAGTGGAGTGATTATCGGAAAGGTGGGTTGTATATTTCTGAGCCTACAGGGACATTTATTGTGGAACATGAGAGATCCATGTTGTAATCCATGTTTTACTCTAATAGTTCATGTTTAACTCACTAAAGATATTTAAAAAAAAGAAAAAGAAAACTTTTTTTCAGACATGGATTCATAATGAAGAGTTCAATCAGGGGGTTTGCCTCCTCAGGAGATGGAGGTATATTAATTAAGTTTTTAATATAATCTATATTAAAAAAGTAGGTGATGCTAATGCTAACGCTGCTGATCGCTATGGCACTCTGTAGCCAGGGAGAGAGGTCAGAGTGCCCATGCTGGGGGTCAGGGGTCAGCATGGATGTGTGGTTGTTACTTTGACACGTAGCACCTTGCTAAACATTGCTGCAGACAAAGGCACCCCCCACCCTCCCGCCCTACATGGAAAACCCCTTTCTAATGACAATGGCCTCTTCCAGAAGGATGATGCTCCCTGACTCACTCAGACTCAGTTTAGGTCCCAATGTTGGCTCAGTTGAAACTGGATATGAAAACATGTTTAGGCTCCATCGCCATCATCTCTTCATCTCTTCATGTCCATCATCTCCTCATCTCCATCATCTCTTCATCTCCATCATCTCTTCATCTCCATCATCTCTTCAATTCCATCATCTCCTCTTATCTCCATCATCTCTTCATCTCCATCATCTCTTCATGTCCATCATCTCCTCATCTCCATCATCTCCTCATCGCCATCATCTCTTCATCTCCATCATCTCTTCATCTCCATCATCTCCTCTTATCTCCATCATCTCTTCATGTCCATCATCTCCTCATCTCCATCATCTCTTCATCTCCATCATCTCTTCATGTCCATCATCTCTTTCTCTCCTCATCTCCATCATCTCTTCATCTCCATCATCTCTTCATCTCCATCATCTCCTCTTATCTCCATCATCTATTCATCTCCATCATCTCTTCATGTCCATCATCTCCTCATCTCCATCATCTCCTCTTATCTCCATCATCTCTTCATCTCCATCAGCTCCTCTTATCTCCATCATCTCTTCAACTCCATCATCTCTTCATGTCCATCATCTCCATCATCTCTTCATGTCCATCATCTCTTTCTCTCATCATCTCCTCATCTCCATCATCTCTTCATCTCCATCATCTCCTCTTATCTCCATCATCTCTTCATCTCCATCATCTCTTCATGTCCATCATCTCCTCATCTCCATCATCTCCTCTTATCTCCATCATCTCTTCATCTCCATCAGCTCCTCTTATCTCCATCATCTCTTCAACTCCATCATCTCTTCATGTCCATCATCTCCATCATCTCTTCATCTCCAGCATCTCTTCATCTCATCATCTTCATCAGTCTCAGCCTGAGGTAAATAAAGCTGAGCAGTAATTATTTTCCCCCTGGTGGTCATGAAACGTCATCACACATGAAGAAAATACCAACTTTATGATTTTAATAATGTTCCATTCAACACAAACAAAGACGGTTGAAGCTTTGATTTTGCTAAAAACCCTGAGCGACCATCAGAACCCTGTGTGTTTGATGTGATTCAGGGTTTTTAGGATCCAGCGTTAAAGTTCTAACTTTTAAATCAAGAGTTATTTCTTCAAACTTCAAGGATTTTAAATTATTCTCCACTTAAATCTGTATTTCCTCCCAGAATCTGAACATTCTCTCCTCAGTTATACTGCAGTTTAAAAAGTACTAAACGTACACAAAGGTGTGTAGTTGTGTTTGGACCGGAAATGAACGTGTGAAATCCGGAGCGGTCCGATCGGGCCCTCAGAACCTCCAGGCTCGTGAACGTACGTCATGATGGAGGCTGTGAACAAATGATGGCGGTGCTGCAGACCACAACAACATGTATTATTCACGGATCAGAGGATCCGTTTATAATTACAGACCCGTCAGCCAGAGCAGAACCAGCAACAAACAAACGCTTCACCTGTGTTTATCTTATTACAACACAGAACCAGGAGCTTCTCCTCACATTCATAGCAGGAGGAGACGTTTCATTAAGGAGGCTGCAGGTCTTTGAGAGGAATCCTTACTCTGCAGGGAGGGGCGAGGATGATGATGGGAGACTTCATGGACACGTGGACCAGAACCAGGAGATAAGGCAGCAGAGAGGAACAGAGTCTCTCATGAGACGCGATGCTGCCGATAGAACCCTCATCTCTGACAGGAAGAGGTTTGTCTCTGAGTGTGGACCGACTAGGGTCCACTGCACTGGGTCTGTACTGAACCGGTTCTGTACCATCATATGGTGATGTGAGGGAATTAAGATTTAAGATGACGGTAACTAATTACCATCTATGTAAATAGATAAATAGATAGATGGTAATGAATTACAATAAGGGGGACAGGGGCTCAGCTGGTCAGGTGGTCCTCCACTCACCTGAAGGTCGGTGGGTGGGTCCATTCCCGGCTCCGCCCGTCTACATGTCGGGGTGTCCTTGAGTCCGAACCCTAGCTACTGAACCCCGAGGTTCTCCCCGTGGTTACTGCTGCTGATCATGTGTGAATGGTAGAGTGAACGGCTGAATGCTGACTCCTCTTATTTAGAACCTTGGCTGGAGAACACCAGGAACACACTGTACAAATAAGGTCCATTAATCTGTGTGTCGGGTTTGGGCTTTGACCCAGACTTGTACTGGTCTGCTGTATGACTTTGGTTCAAGTATTAGATAAAGGAGCACCGATCGATCGGACGAACAGAACCGGTAACCGGTCGGTCCGACTTTATAAAAACTGGTGTGAGTCAGCTCTAGTATGAAGAACAGTCAGCGATGAAGATGGTCGGTCTCAGAAGTTCTGCACGGCTTGATGGAACCAGCTGAGGGTTTGTGTTCAGATCAGTGGGTCGTTAGAAGAGGACAACGTTCACATCCTGGACAGAGAGCAGGGAAGGTTTGAGAGGTTCCTCTCTGAACAGGGGTGGTGTTCTACGACACCACCCATCACAAACATCCAGCCTTCAGAACATCCTCCAATCCTCTTATGCTAACGACGCTCATGATGACTCAGCAGATAATCAAGACCGCCGTGACCAAACGACTCCTAACGACCCTCCTTAGTGACGGGGGGTCGGCTGATCACCCCTGACCTATCGACTCCATCACTCACCCGCGGCAGGTTCAGAACCTGAACCTTTGAACGGTCCAGAGGTCACGTTTAAGAAGAATGACCTTGGTGAGCTTTTAAAGAGAGATTTAGTCACAAACCTTCTTTCCTGCACAGATTTCTACTTTCTGAGGGATCCACCAAAAATACACTTGAAGTAAATGTTGAGGAAAATATTTGATTATTTTTAATCAGCATTTCATTTTTAATCCTTTAAAAAACCTGATTGTAATAAAATGTCTCATCAGACAGAAATGTCTCATGTTCTCAGCGTGTCTCATGTTCTCAGCGTGTCTCATGTTCTCAGCATGTCTCATGTTCTCAGCATGTCTCATGTTCTCAGCATGTCTCATGTTCTCAGCATGTCTCATGTTCTCAGCATCATGTCTCATGTTCTCAGCATGTCTCATGTTCTCAGCATGTCTCATGTTCTCAGCATGTCTCATGATACAGAAATGTCTCATGTTCTCAGTATGTCTCATGTTCTCAGCATGTCTCATGTTCTCAGGATGTCTCATGTTCTCAGCATGTCTCATGTTCTCAGCATGTCTCATGTTCTCAGCATGTCTCATGTTCTCAGCATGTCTCATGTTCTCAGCATGTCTCATGTTCTCAGCATGTCTCATGTTCTCAGTGTGTCTCATGTTCTCAGCATCATGTCTCATGTCTCCAGTGTGTCTCATGTTCTCAGCATGTCTGATGTTCTCAGCATGTCTCATGATACAGAAATGTCTCATGTTCTCAGTATGTCTCATGTTCTCAGCATCATGTCTCATGTTCTCAGTGTGTCTCATGTTCTCAGCATCATGTCTCATGTCTCCAGTGTGTCTCATGTTCTCAGCATGTCTGATGTTCTCAGCATGTCTCATGATACAGAAATGTCTCATGTTCTCAGTATGTCTCATGTTCTCAGCATCATGTCTCATGTTCTCAGCATGTCTCGTGTTCTCAGCATGTCTCATGTTCTCAGCATGTCTCATATTCTCAGCATGTCTCATGTTCTCAGCATGTCTCATGTCCTCAGCAGCATGTCTCATGTTCTCAGCATGTCTCATGTTCTCAGCGTGTCTCATGTTCTCAGCGTGTCTCATGTTCTCAGCATGTCTCATGTTCTCAGCATGTCTCATGTTCTCAGCGTGTCTCATGTTCTCAGCGTGTCTCATGTTCTCAGCATGTCTCATGTTCTCAGCATGTCTCATGTTCTCAGCATGTCTCATGTTCTCAGCATGTCTCATGTTCTCAGCATGTTCTCAGCATGTCTCATGTTCTCAGCATGTTCTCAGCATGTCTCATGTTCTCAGCATGTCTCATGTTCTCAGCACCAGCAGTCACTCCACAGCCTGGACAGTTTTTCTCTCTGTCACTAAAACGTTTTCCCATCAGGCGTCTTGACTCTTTATCCTGATCTTCCCCCACACCAGCACCACCACAACCCTGAGGAGCAGAAGCAGAAACGTTGCCTGTCACGGTTTCTCTTCGTTGAAAGGCAGTGATCAGCGTCCAACCGTTCAACTAGAATTAAACAGACGTATAAAAACTCCTCTTTGTAGTTTGAGTGAGTCTCATCGGCTGAATCGGTTTTGACTCGTCCTGTCCTCAGAGTCTACAGCGTAGTCGGACTTTGGGCACGTTCCATAACCGTTAGTTCATGAGATAAAGTAACATGGAGCCCAGGAGAGAGCAGGTAAATACAGCTGGAGATATTATCTGGATGCTTGTGCTTGTTGTAGGCCGCCGTGCCCCACCTTTGTTTAAAGCAACTGGCGCCGGTCGGACGGAGAAACCCTGATTTCCTACTTTTTAGAAGACAGATCCTGAAGGGAGGCCAAAGTGGAAGATATTCATCGGAGGAGCGGATAAAGAGCCGCTCCGGGTAAAATACCGGCCTGGGCCACCGCCCGTGTCGTCCACAGCTGAACCCCCGTCAGCTGAACCCCCGTCAGCTGAACCCCCGTCAGCTGAACCCCCGTCAGCTGAACCCCCGTCAGCTGAACCCCCGTCAGCTGAACCCCCGTCAGAACACAAACTGGGATAGATTTGAGTCCAAACAGCAGACGTGCAAACAATCTACGGCTCCACAGCATTCCCAAAATATCTCCAACATTCCCCTCTTCCACATCTGTTTAAGTCTGCTACTGTCTCGATGAAAACTGTTCAGGACCGGAGCCCAGAAACCAAACTGGTTATTTAGCCTCTGATGCTGGCGTTTCTGAGAGGCCTTCAAATAATCTTTATTCATTTGTTGTTGTAAAATTGAAGCAGGATATTCTGACGTTTCTCCAGCGAACAGAAGATGCAGCCCAGCAGCCAAAATACGCGACAAAGACATTCCCGCCTCACGGATCGGCAGCAGGTCCGACGTTCTCCTACTTCTGCCTCCGTCTGCTCCTGCTGCGCCGAGGAGGAAGAAAGGTCCCGGTCCTACCGAGGAGAAGGCAGCGCCGAGGACAAACGGCTGTGAGCGTCCTCAGAGGGACGGATGGAAACGGAGCGATAGACGTACAGAATTAAAATATTCTGCAGGTTTTACTTCGTCTACAAACGTTCAGGTCCCGAGAGAAACGTCTCAGAGCTGCAGCTTAAGTGGGAATGTGAGAGTAAATGTTTTGGTCCGGAGTAAGAAATTGTTTGGGATGTTTTTTTTTCTGGCCTTAAAGGGAAACAAATTCCTGCTAAATGATTCATTTAGACGCCTGAGCGCCGTGTGAGTGATGAAGCTGCTGACGAAGGTCAGGAAAACAGGAAGATGAAATGAAGTGTTGAGACAAAACACACAATCAGGAGGGTACACACACACACACAGACACACACACACACACACACACACACACACACACACACACACACACACACACACACACACACACACACACACACACACACACAGGCCTGATGGATGATTCTAATCAGGTGACGTCCCTCATTGAATCACCTCCTCCTAATAAAGCCGACAGCAAACACCTTTAATTGAAAGCTTTATTCTACGTTCATAAACACACACACGGCCAATGAAAGAGCCGTTAGACGGAGCCGCGCTGACGAGCCCAGGCGCCCGTTGAAGGGGTGAGTGGATGAATGGGCTTAAATCATTTGTCTGTTTATTCATCTCTGCAGAGGAAACATCACAGACCATCAAGTATTGGATTTGTCCTGCCGTAAAACCCGGAGGAGCTCAGTTGGTTTCCGATCACACAGGCCTTCTGGGAAAACTACGTATCTGATCCATCGCGCTTGTGGCGGTTAAAAATCCCTTGACTTCCTTCATCCTGGGCCTCCACAGCAGAGCGAGCTTCCTAATGGGCCGGAGAAGGGTGCTGGTTCGGTCTGTACTTGTACTTGTCTCAGAGCCTCCATGATCTGGAGGCCTCTGTCATATTTGGATTTCTTCTCAGCTTCTGAGGGCAGAAGTAGAAACTTCTACTTGCATCTACTAGTAGAAGTCTCTCCTCTTCTTTGTCCGTTTGATCTTTCTTGTAGTTCAGTTAGATATAATGGTGTCCTTTCAGAAAGAAGTCTGGCTTCCCTTTAAGGAGGAGAGGATGGTTGGGTGTGAGTCCAGATCCATCTGTGGGATCCTTCCGTCATTAATAATGGCTTCATCTTCAGACAGCGGCGTAAACAAACCTTCTTTCGTCTGAAGCCTGGTCTTGTACTGTAGCTCCCACAATGCATCTCACTCTTTTCATTTGACCCTCCCAGACTCCACCACGCTGTGACCAAGCTGGTGGGTTGAACCTCGACGTTATGCCTCTCTCAAGCGCGGTGGAATAGATCTTGAGATTGTCCAGGCTGGAATGGACTCCCGGAACTCATGTTCAGCTCTAATGAGGTTTGTTCCATTATCTGACCTCATGACCTTGACTGTGTCCTGTGTCGCTGTAAACCTCCTAACAGCTTTGATGCATGACTCAGTGTTCGATATTAGTCACTCAGGCCTCTCATTTTGTGATTGTTTCCTGATTGGTCTGGGCCTTTGGTATCCATAATTTATGTCTCAAGCATGATTCTTGGGAGAAAGGATGGATGCTTAGCTTCAGATGCTATTCTTGTTTTTGCTGTACTTCCACCAACACTCATCATCTTTGGGAGCTGGCAGGAGTCGATGAATGAATGAATAACCCCAGTCCCTTTCTTACACATTAGCCAGTTTGTCCTTGTTCTCCTTGTACAAACATGAATGGTGGCCATTTGTGCTTCTTGCAAGTCGTTTCTGAAAGAGCAGGTCTCGGGTTCTTCTTTGAGACAAACCCTTCCTTCCTTTGTTTCTCTTTGATGGCTGCTTCAGATGTAAATATCAACGCTGCGTCTTTCAGAGAGGATGTCTGACTGAAGAGTGGGGGATTTATCTCATGACAGTCTTCACACTGCTGCCCACTGCGAAAACTTTGACCTCAGGATCGTCCTGTGTTAATATGAACTCCAGAGATCCAGCCCACTCTGATCCTGGGAGCTGTAGGACCTCCTCCAGTTCACACTGTCCTCATAAACGGCGATGCTGTTTTTACACCACTTGATGCACAATCTGCAGGGTTGAGGTAAGTGTGTGACATCTGATGCAGCGTGAATGACAGACTCTATTGGTCATAAATGTCTTTGTTTCTCAGTTTTGTCATCTGTCCAAAAGACGGATGTCTTTAAGGGAAATTCAAGCTCTGTTTGTAGAAGGTTGATGCGGTGAGCTCTATTCTATGGATAGTGATGGGTTTCAATGGTATGACCCTCGCTTTGCCCATAACCAAAGCAGAGTGAACTTTTTATGATATAATAAAACTCAAGCCCTCCTCATACATGTCCAGCTCAGTGGATGGAGATGTTTGGGACTGCGACTCTTGTAATGCAGTCATAAGGGTTGATGGGAAGCTACAAACATAATGGCCTCCAGGAATTAAAAATGGTAGCTGGGGGAGAAACAAAGGTATCAGAGGTCATTCCTGCAGAGATGGAGCGTGTGAACGCTGATGCTGAAAACCAAACTAAAAATCCTCTTCACTGATGTGAATGTGTCGTACCTGGTTCCCTCCCTGATTCATGAGCATGTGCTCAGACCCGAATCAGCTCCCTCCTCACTGTTCATTGAAGACCTGGAGTTATTTACGCTCTAAAGGTCAGGGATGTAGACGATCTGCAGCCAGCAGACATTTTTACCTTGGAAGCTGTTTAATCTTCCAAATAATGGATGGGGTAAAACTCTTGATTCAACAAATTCAACAAAACAAGTTCACAAATTCAACCAAATCTGCAAACTGTGCTCTTGTGCCAGTGTGATCTTTTAACTCAAGCTTAAACTCTCCACCTTTCCAGCATTTTACTGAGAATGGCCTTCATGTCGGTAAGATGATGTAAGTCCTCCAAATACCCCATGGAGTTCCTGTTATTAAGAAATACAGAGTATTCTTGTAGAAGCGTCAGAGACTCCCAGTTGTTCAGCTAGGAGCCTGTTGGTAATCTCCAAAATGTTTTAGGAGCTTCACTGCAATATTGGCTGGACTGAAGTTCATGTTTTCCAATTTTGTCATTAATGATATTGTGACAGTTGGAAGCATCGTATCATTGAAGTGTGTAGATCTACCTGTTGTACACAAGGCCTCTGCACTGCTGCGGACAAGATCATGTTTGTCAGTAGATGACCTTTGACATGGTGTGGTACCTCTCTGACCCTTCATCACAACTATGGGAGGTCTAGTGATACACATGTTGTGTTTTCCAGGCACAGACGTGTTCTGTATCTGATAGTTTGTAATGTGTAAGAGATGATATTGTTGCTTTGAATGCTCCATCTTTTGCAGTTGTTTCAGAGATGAGGAGATAAATCCTGTCTGAAGTCATGTGGTAATCTCAGTACTTCCATTCTTTCTCCATGAATATTCAAGATCTCCTTCACCGTTTGGAAAGTATCACCTTCATGATTAATTATCGTATTCTTCTTGTGTAACCAACAGACAAACTCATTAAAGCGTCTCCATCATGTCAGATGATGGATGTTTATATTTCAGGCTGTAGAAACTGTGTTTATTCAGGTAGCAGCAGGTAATTAGCTCCAGATGATTGGATCCACCTGAAGTTCAGTTAAGCCCAGGAGAATGCTGAAAGGAGTTTGGGAATAATGAGACCAGCCTTTGTATAAACATGATTGTTTCCTTCTGTGCTCAGGAAAAAAGGTTTTATTTTGGTCTCAATAATTAGAGTAAGCCTATATTTGACAAAGCTGCAAATCGGCTTAATTATGAATTTCTTTTGATGAGTAGTAATTAATTACTGTCCGAGGCTTCAGAGAGTCAGGCAGCTGCAGTGTGAAATACGTTTGAATCACAGTAACAGGAATCTATTATTCAGGTGCTCTTCTCTGAGCATCTAAAGGTGCAAGACATGAAAGTCTGGTGTTAGACGACGCTTACTGAGATCAACCAGCATGAAGAGCCAACCCCTTCTACTATGGGAAAAATGTAAGTCAGGTCTGCTCGTGTTCATCAGCTTCACCTCCTGTGGAGAGATGTTCCCACACACCACTGGACCACTGGGAGAGATGTTCCCACACACCACTGGACCTCTGGGAGAGATGTTCCCACACACCACTGGACCACTGGGAGAGATGTTCCCACACACCACTGGACCACTGGGAGAGATGTTCCCACACACCACTGGACCTCTGGGAGAGATGTTCCCACACACCACTGGACCTATGGGAGAGATGTTCCCACACACCACTGGACCACTTGGAGAGATGTACCCACAGACTTTTGGACCTCGTGTCCCTGACAGGTCCAGAGTTCCCCGTTGGTTCATAACAGTCTCTATTGAAGGTCACTCTCACCTTCTCCAGCAGATGTAAAAGATTCTCATTAAGAGAAGTTCTTTTATTCCAGCAGCTCACCATGATAATGGGTCAGAGGAACCAGAACCAGCCTTCGTCAGAGAAAAGAGGCTCTAAAGATTATTATGTGGAATCCTGAGTGTAAATCAGGACAAGCACCTTTACTTTTGTTCCCTCGTCTTCAATAAAGTCATTTTTATTCAGTCCAACTAAAACAAAGAGTCACGCGGTTCTGTCTGCATTCATCATGCAGCCTTTAGAGAGTCTGGCACTGAACCGGACCCACTGATGAAAACTGCTTCAAAGTATCCTGATAAATGTCTTTCTCCTCTTCTCCTACAATCACGTGTCTGTGATTCAGTCTGTGGTGATTTAGTCCTGAAGTCTCTCTGGACACCTTAAAATGCGGCCCACGTCAGAATGCCTTCTGAACGTTCAGCCCAGCGGGTCCACAGGAATCCGCAGAGGAGACATCAGACCCAGCCACGGGGTTCTGTAGGAGAGTTAGCCTGAGATGTTCTGGTCCGAGACAATAAATGAGTTCTGATGTGGACCATTTAACCGCTGAGGTGTTTGGGTTGGTCCACACAGAGGACACAGATGAATGCTGATACGAGTGAATAAAAGTCTAGATGAAGGTCTGGAGGTTCGTCCTTCCACGTTTGTTCATCTTCTCAGAACCTCCGGTGTCGCTGTGATTTTACCAGCAACTGGTAGATATTTTATAATTAACAGTCTGACAGCGTTACATTTAAACACATGCTGTGATTAATGTACCGGCAGAGGTGGTTGGAAAATATATCTCTCCATTACCGGTATGGATAATTTCCTTTTATTGAAGACTGATGTTTGCAATAAAAGTCTCATCACAGCAGAACTTATGAAGATCCAGAAAAATTGCATTTCCAATAGAAATGCAGTTGGATGCTGATTGCTTAATGCAGTTGAAGTAGTAGTAGTGGTAATAGTCAAAGTAGTGATGTACAGTAAGTGGTAGGTTAAACTGTTGAAACTGAAGGTTTGCTGAAAAGCTGAAACAAATTGCTTAAATGCTGAAAATTTGAAACAACTTATTTCAGGAATATTGAAGTCTCTATAGCAGTCGTTCCCAGGGTTAGGTCATGACCCTAGGATTGTATTTTGGTCACCAAAAAAGTTGTGATTTTAATTATTCTTTAATAATATTTCCTGTACAAATTTGAACCACATTAGGGAACTTTGACTCAAGGACAGATGAAGCTCAGCCAATCACAGGGAGGCATTCACAGACAGGAAATATCCCATCACACATCAGCAGCTCCATGGCATGCTGGCAAAACGGCATTTATTTAAATTTTGGAATGCTTCTTATAAAATGCTTAATATTTTTTATATTTGAATGTTTTTAACGGTTTGAATTGTAAAGTTTAAATTATTATTGTAGATGCTGGCAAGCATCAGTGTGAACTTCAGCACAGATGAAGTTCAGCCAATCGCAGACAAGAGATATCTGCTCACACAGGTGCAAGATGATTATTTCTGACATCAACTGCATAATGGTTGACGTTTCCACAACATTTCTCAATGCATCCTGGGAAAACTGCATTCATTTGTATCCCGAAATTCTTGCTACAAATGCGTAATATATTTAAAAGTTTAAAAGGTTTAAATGTGAATAGTCATTGCGGAAATGTGCTTAAAGAGCTGAATGTTTTGGTAGTTGAGGGTTTCTGGAGCTTCAAGTTTCTGTAGCTTAAGTTATGATGGAGTTTAATGTGCCGACAGAAGAAGAATGAGTTTAATAATATTTTTTAAATAATAACTGTCCCCACTCTCAGCTGTTCCCCGTGGTGAATATAATGGAGCGCAGCGATGCCTGGCGGGCGTGGCTGGAGGCTAGCTCCGTCTCTGAGGTAGCTTTAGGATACATTTTTCATTTTGGATTCCCTCTGTGAATCATCAAATGACATCTCTTTTTCCCCAGACGTGCAGCGGTGCAGTCTGGAAGCAATATCAATCTTTTTGATGTGAGATGAAAAGATTGAGAACAAATCTAAAAACAAAACTATAGAGACACAGTCAGCCAGAAATCTTTAAAGTGCTTGATGTAAAATAAAGAAGCCAGAAGTGTCCAAAAGCTAAGATCAAGGATGTGTTCTCAAGTTTGACCAAACAGCATTGAGTGTGTAGGAAGGTAAATCAAACATACATCAGTAAATGGCCATAGCTGACAGCTGTGGATAGTTTCTTTCTCCGACCACCTGCTACAAACAGTTTTTCTCCCGCTGTCTCTCTTGTCTCAGAAACATGTGTTCTGGAAACTCACCCAACATCATCAGATGGCCTTCCCATCATGCTTTGCATTGAAACAGGGAATGAATCCAATGTAATTGGCAGGTGGTAAGGTAGCAACAGTTGTGCCTTGGCACCACATCCTTTGTCATATGCAGCATTTATGAATCAGCTAGCAGGGTGAGGCGGCCATGTGTCGACGTTAAGAGAATCATTATTACAGCGAGCGTCAACAAACTCTAAGGCTTTATATCGTCTGCAGGATGTGTCTCTAAGGGCTGGATAAATTCTGTTTCTAATGATGTGGTTAGGCCATAATTTAAGTGAACGTGAGCAAAGTGAGATGAAAACTAGGTTTAAAAAAACATGTAAATTGAAAGAACGAAATATGAGATGTAATCTGTTAAATGTTTTGACTTGATCAGTCTGATTTGGAGAGACTTTCCTCTAAAAGTCAGTGGAAAGAATAAGAATATGCAAATGTTCTAAAACATGGAAAATAAGCATATTGAAGAAACCAATTATAATATGTTTTTCTTAAGAGCCCCAACAAAACACATGTGACTTTTTATTTAATTATTTGAAGCCGCTTTTGAACAAATGTGGACTTACTGACTATTTCCCTGCTTCATCCATACGTTAAAATGGAGGAGGGTAACCCTCTGTATGACCTTTGGCAGGCGCATAAAGAAACCAACTCAAACAAGTGTGAACCAGTTTTTGCTGCATTGTATGTAGAGTTGAAAATCTGAAAAAATAAATACAGTCAATTCGGGCTTTGACCTTGTTTCAAAAGTTGAATTATTCACTCAAACAGTTGCCATGATGATGAGTCACTCTTTCCTTTTGAATAAGTTAAATGCTATAGTTTATATATAAATACATACATTTATGGATATCTGATATAAAACCAACCAACTTCAGCACCACAGATAGCAGTAGCATCAAACCAAGCTATTTCAGCACCACAGACAGCACCAGCATCAAACCAAGCAACTTCAGCACCACAGACAGCTCTAATATCAAACCAACCATTGTCAGCACCACAGACAGCTCTGACATCAATCCAAGCAACTTCAGCACCACAGACAGCTCCAAAATCAAACCAAGCAACTTCAGCACCACAGACAGCACCAGAATCATACCAAGCAACAACAGCACCAGACAGCTCTAATATCAAACCAACCAACTCCAGCACCACAGACAGCACCAGCATCAATCCAAGCAACTTCAGCACCACACACAGCAACAGCATCAAACCGAGCTATTTCAGGACCACAGACAACTCTAATGTCAAACCAACCAGCTTCAGCACCACAGACAGCTCCGACATCAAACCAACCAACTTCAGCACCACAGAGAGTTCAGACATCAAACCAACAAATTTCAGCACCACAGTCAGGAACAACATCAATCCAAGCAACTTCAGCACCAAAGACAGCTCCGACATCAAACCAACAATTTTCAGCACCACAGACAGCACCCTTATCATTCCAAACAACTTCAGCACCACAGACAGCTCCAATATCAAACTAAGCTACTTCAGGACCACAGACAGCTCCGACATCAAACCAACCAACTTCAGCACCACAGAGAGCTTCGACATCAAACCAACCAACTTCAGCACCACAGACAGCTCTAATATCAAACCAACCATCTTCAGCACCACAGACAACTCCGACATCAAACCAACCAACTTAAGCACCACAGACAGCTCCAATATCAACCTAACCAACTTCAGCACCACAGACAGCACGAGCATCAATCCAAGGAATTTCAGCACCACAGACAGCTCCAATATCAAACCAAGCTATTTCAGGACCACAGACAGCTCTAATATCAAACCAACCATCTTCAGCACCACAGAAAGCTCCGACATCAAACCAACCAACTTCAGCACCACAGACAGCTCCGACATCAAACCAACCAACTTCAGCACCACAGACAGCAACAGCATCAATCCAAGAAACTTCAGCACCAAAGACAGCTCCGACATCAAACCAACAATCTTCAGCACCACAGACAGCACCCTTATCAATCCAAACAACTTCAGCACCACAGACAGCTCCGACATCAATCCAACACTCCAGAAAAATTATGACAATTTTTAAAAACTAGAACTATTAATGACGAAGCTGAAACCTCTCATCTCTGTTGTCTGAGGCCCAAAAGCACAACGGCAGCATAATGCCTTTGAGATGAGAGGAAGCTCGGTGGGAGAAAATCCCTTACTATTAAAACTGTGTCCTGAGGGTAAAATCCTATTACAGTGTAGGACAGAGCTTTTCATTCTTTATTCTCAGCATGCTGAAGGAAGGTGAAACATCTCCTTCCTACTCGTTATAGAATGACCCTCCTCTTCCTTCAGTTAACGGATAGCAGTAAACGGGCGCGGATATGGAGCGGTGAAAGCGTAATTGTCCATCTAAGCCTTGAGGGCACAGCAGATGGTAGGCAGGGGCGACGTGCAAGGAGACATTAGCCGACATCCCATCATGCAAATGCTTTCCTTTGCTGCTCAGCTACAGTTTAATTGTTACCAGAGCTGTCAATCATCCAGGCTTGTTCCTCCTTGTCCTTGGTTTCTATGGTAAAAAGGAAAAGACGCAGCTGCGGCTACAAACCACCGATGAGGTTTGCTGCACACAGATACAAAAAAAACGTCCCCCCAAAAAAGAGTCAAAATCACAAATCACCATCACCGGTTATGATTCACTATAAGTCCAAATGTTTCTTTATCCTAAGACAAAAAATAAAAGGGATTATTGTTACGCAATACACCACCTTTTGTTAATTAAAAAAATCCTTTTTACTTTGAAAAATATAATTAAAATTGTGAAATTCTGTTACAGGCAGCATCATGAACTTTGTTGTAGGACTTGGAGTGAATCAGAACCACCGACAGAGAGAAAGCAAACTCTACACTGTAAGGCCCCGAGTCACTGCTGGATTGGAATTTGCAACCTCCTTGCTGTGAGCTGGTAGCGCTACCCGCAATGCCACCAGTCTGCCGCTAAATGTTAATGTAAGAAAATATAATTATACTATTTGTTTATTTACAACTAAAATGTATCCCATGAAAAGCTACGTCTGCTGGAATATGAGTAGAATTAAATAAATACTTAGTGGCTGCTAATCATGGCCGTTTAAGAAATACTTAATTAAATTCAGTGTTACTTTTTGAAGTGATTTTTTTTAGTTAATCAACAATTGTCTTTTTATAGTGTAGTTATTCATCCAGCACTTAACAAAAATGAGCGTCAAACACAAACACAGTAAAAATCTGTATTTTCAACTGAAATGAATAAGTTATACGTCAAACCTATTACTCCTGTGGTCATGTGACCTGGGATCCTCTCCTTTGAGGTGGAATCTCCTGTATGAGATATACTTTTAGTTTTTTCTGAGGGGAATGTTATTCTTTTATAAAAATATTTCAGATAAGTTCTTCCATTAGAGCGTTGTAAACATTGTTTAACTCTTTCCAGAGCAGAACTTCCATCCCCTGGTCTCTGAGGACAAACACAGAATCACCTCAGCAGCAGCTTCCTTCCGTCCGAGGTCGATGGCAGCAGCTCCATCAGGAAGAAGCTGCGTTCTGGAGACGGTTGATGAAACACCAGGAGTCGCCCGCTGCTTCATCATCAGCTGATCTGACAGGAAATCAGCTGCTTGGATCCTGAACAGCCTCCTAAACTCCCCTGCTGGTTCAACCGATGACATTTTACTGCAGTCTGCTGATTTCGGCAAACATCTTACGTCTGACGCCTCTGAGAAAAACTTCTGTCAGAGTCTCTTCAAGAGTCAGAGTCGCTGCTCTGAAACATGCTGGAGTCAAATCTGTCCTTTATGATGGAATAAACCAGCGTGTCAGAACTCCATGTCCACATTTAAAACACTTGCCTGCCTCTCTTTACGCTTTGTAGAAGTTTTTAGTCAAGAGCTTTAGGAACAAACAATCGGCGCTCTTCGTTCTTCTTCATCATTCACTAACCTTGGATAAAACATTACAATGAAAATGAAATTACATTCAAGTTCAATTCAGTTAGTCACTTGTTCCATCGTCACATTGTGTTTCATGTAGAATCGTTCCATGAGACGGGCTGTGATCTAATTTCATCACCCATAATGCACTTCACCATGAATGAGGCTCATTATAATTGTATAACTGACGGCAGGCGGGTTTCTCATCACACATCCTCCAGAACGACAGCGTTAATGATGAAGAAACATACGCTTCATTTTCTGCTTCTGCAGCCAAGTTATAACTTTTGTGTTTGTCCTCTTTAAACATTCCACACTTTAAGGTTCAGCCTGTAACATTTAGGCTTTTCTCTCTGAATGAATAGAACCTGATACCAGAAACTCTTTTCTTTAATGTATAATCACTTTAAAACAAAAACTCGTTTTTAACGTTAGCTTATAAAACATCTCTAGAGTGGGCGTGTCCTCTTCCATGTTCGTACAGTAGCTGAGAAGAGACAAACTGACAACTGGCTCTAGAGAAGGATTCTCACATTTAAGGCGGTTTGGCAGAAAGACGATGAAATGATTTGCTTCTAAAAAACAAAAACAAAATGTTTGAGTATTCTGTTACTATACATGAGTAATCTGTTACTATGTGTGAGTAATCTGTTACTATACGTGAGCATTCTGTTACTATGTGTGAGTAATCTGTTACAATACATGAGTATTCTGTTACTATACATGAGTAATCTGTTAGTATGTGTGGGTAATCTGTTACAATACATGAGTATTCTGTTACTATACATGAGTAATCTGTTACTATGTGTGGGTAATCTGTTACTATGTGTGAGTAATCTGTTACAATACATGATTATTCTGTTACTATACATGAGTATTCTGTTACTATACATGAGTAATCTGTTACTATACATGAGTAATCTGTTACTATATATGAGTAATCTGTTACTATACATGAGTAATCTGTTACTATACATGAGTGATCTGTTACTATGTGTGAGTTATCTGTTACTATTCATGAGTAATCTGTTACTATACATGAGTAATCTGTTACTATATATGAGTAATCTGTTACTATACATGAGTAATCTGTTACTATATATGAGTAATCTGTTACTATACATGAGTAATCTGTTACTATACGTGAGCATTCTGTTACAATGTGTGAGTAATCTGTTACTATACATGAGTATTCTGTTACTATGTGTGAGTAATCTGTTACAATACATGAGTATTCTGTTACTATGTGTGAGTAATCTGTTACAATATATGAGTAATCTGTTACTGTGTGTGAGTAATCTGTTACTATGTGTGAGTAATCTGTTACTATACATGAGCAGTCTGTTACTATACATGAGTAATCTGTTACAATGTGTGAGTAATCTGTTACTATGTGTGAGTAATCTCTTACTATACATGAGTAATCTTTTACTATACATGAGTAATCTGTTACTATACATGAGTAGTCTGTTACTATACATGAGTAATCTGTTACTATGTGTGAGTAATCTGTTTCTATGTGTGAGTAATCTCTTACTATACATGAGTAATCTGTTACTATACATGAGTAATCTGTTACTATGTGTGAGTAATCTGTTACTATACATGAGTAATCTGTTACTAAGTGTGGGTAATCTGTTACTATGTGTGAGTAATCTGTTACTATGTGTGAGTAATCTGTTACTATGTGTGGGTAATCTGTTACTATGTGTGAGTAATCTGTTACTATACATGAGTAATCTGTTACTAAGTGTGGGTAATCTGTTACTATGTGTGAGTAATCTGTTACTATGTGTGGGTAATCTGTTACTATGTGTGAGTAATCTGTTAGTATGTGTGAGTAATCTGTTACTATGTGTGGGTAATCTGTTACTATGTGTGGGTAATCTGTTACTATGTGTGAGTAATCTGTTACTATGTGTGAGTAATCTGTTACTATGTGTGAGTAATCTGTTACTATGTGTGAGTAATCTGTTACTATGTGTGAGTAATCTGTTACTATGTGTGAGTAATCTGTTCTGTGAGGTAGAAGCCTGATGAAGAGCCGGTCCTGAAGAAGACCCAGACAAACGGGTCTTTCACCCTCAGTAACTCCTTCAAACTCATAAAACACAAACATTGTTGCATCTTTCCGCTCCGTCTGAGGAAGAGCGCTGGTTCTATTACCGGTTCTTTTGGTGCCTTTCAGGGTCAGATTTGACATTTTTCTGTGTGGATTCAGCTTCTTGTGTAAAAGCAGCCCAGTTTGACCCGTTACTGGTTCTTATCGCTGCAGCAGACGGGCCATAATGTGTCGTCATAAAGTCCATTTAAGATGATTTGTGCCATTTGGTGCCTCTTTAGCGACATTATGCTGAATCAGACTAACGTAGAGGATAATGGACACACCAGGAATAAAAGGACTCTGCATTACTAGTTAAAGCCAGATTGATTGACTGATAATCCATCTGGATCTGTGGAGGAACAAAGCCACCGTATAACAAAATAAAAACTCTTTTATTCAGCTCTTAAACTCAGAGCCAAGGTTCCAGAAGGGAAAGAGCGATGGTTCCTTTATTTCATCAAATCTGAACACCTACACAATGCTGGCAGAACCTTTCTTCTGCTCCGGTCCTTCAGACTAGGAGCGCTTCAAATACTCAGTTCAGCAGCAGGATTCAGAAGCCTGAGTTCGGACCGTAAACATCACATTAGGCGACAGTCCAGCTGACGGTTCAGCACTTAGATACGGGCTCTTCATCAGAACGGGTCATTTGCTGCCACACTGAAGGACAGCAGGCAGGAAGTTCACACCAGTGGTCTTCAAAGAACAGATCTGCCTTTATCTTTACCATCTTCTGCTGCTTCAGGGGGTCTGCAGGTTTAAACAGTAGAC
Source organism: Lophius americanus (assembly GCA_037951165.1). NCBI lineage: Eukaryota > Metazoa > Chordata > Actinopteri > Lophiiformes > Lophiidae > Lophius > Lophius americanus. Next base: position 294,702 of record JBBDHG010000225.1, on the reverse strand, counting down.
CTTCTATCCTTTAGTGACTGTTATAAAATCAATGGCCCCTCCCCTCCCTGGTAGAGAGTATTGATCAGTGGTGGGTGATGGATGTAGAACACATCATCCGTAATAGCAGCATCAAAATTACAACCAGCTTTTATCACGCCATCTTTAAAGCGGCTAACGTATCATTCAAGAGATTTAAACGACACGTTTCTTCCTCCTCCTCCTCCTCTTCAGTAGTCAGTCAGTCTCTCGTCCCTCATTGGTTAGAGTTCTAGTTTGTTTCCTTGAAAAAGAACTTGATTCTATTCTGTGTTCAGTCGGTTGTTCTCATGTCTTAAAAATACCAGCTGGAACTAAATCACCTTATAAAAAACATTATTTTCATCTTTAAAATAACAAATGGAATCATTTATGGAATGGATTTGAACAGAAACTGTATTTCTTGAAACCATAATTCAAGCCGTTACAGTTTCAGATGATAACATTTAAATAAAATACTTTTGTGAAGTCTGACAGAGTTCAAACAAACCCAGTCAGACGTGAACAAATGTTAATGTTTGTAAAGTTTCCATTATAACTGATAGTTGTTTGTCTAAAAACATTTGTTTCAAATGAAGTTATGTTCAAAAAAGTATTCAAACGTTCCATTTCATTATATTTTAATCACTTTTCTAATAATCCTGTCAAAGACTAAACCTCCCTAGTTTTCCTGCATTAATGCTTTTCTCCTCTTGTCGTGTTTGCGTAATAAAGGGTTTATGTGTATTTATTCTCCTCTAGGACCTTCTCGTGTTTGTGTAATAAAGGGTTTATGTGTATTTATTCTCCTCTAGGACCTTCTCGTGTTTGTGTAATAAAGGGTTTATATGTATTTATTCTCCTTTAGGACCTTCTTGTGTTTGTGTAATAAAGGGTTTATATGTATTTATTCTCTAGGACCTTCTCGTGTTTGTGTAATAAAGGGTTTATGTGTATTTATTCTCCTTTAGGACTTTCTCGTGTTTGTGTAATAAAGGGTTTATATGTTTTTATTCTCCTTTAGGACCTTCTCGTGTTTGTGTAATAAAGGGTTTATATGTATTTATTCTCCTTTAGGACCTTCTTGTGTTTGTGTAATAAAGGGTTTACATGTATTTATTCTCCTCTAGGACCTTCTTGTGTTTGTGTAATAAAGGGTTTACATGTATTTATTCTCCTCTAGGACCTTCTTGTGTTTCTGTAATAAAGGGTTTATATGTATTTATTCTCCTCTAGGACCTTCTTGTGTTTGTGTAATAAAGGGTTTATATGTATTTATTCTCCTCTAGGACCTTCTTGTGTTTCTGTAATAAAGGGTTTATATGTATTTATTCTCCTCTAGGACCTTCTCGTGTTTGTGTAATAAAGGGTTTATATGTATTTATTCTCCTCTAGGACCTTCTTGTGTTTGTGTAATAAAGGGTTTACATGTATTTATTCTCCTCTAGGACCTTCTCGTGTTTGTGTAATAAAGAGTTTATATGTATTTATCCTCTAGGACCTTCTCGTGTTTGTGTAATAAAGGGTTTATATGTATTTATTCTCCTCTAGGACCTTCTTGTGTTTGTGTAATAAAGGGTTTATATGTATTTATTCTCTAGGACCTTCTCGTGTTTGTGTAATAAAGGGTTTATGTGTATTTATTCTCTTTTAGGACCTTCTCGTGTTTGTGTAATAAAGGGTTTATATGTATTTATTCTCTTTTAGGACCTTCTCGTGTTTGTGTAATGAAGGGTTTATATGTATTTATTCTCCTTTAGGACCTTCTCGTGTTTGCGTAATAAAGGGTTTATGTGTATTTATTCTCCTCTAGGACCTTCTCGTGTTTGTGTAATAAAGGGTTTATATGTATTTATTCTCCTTTAGGACCTTCTTGTGTTTGTGTAATAAAGGGTTTATATGTATTTATTCTCTAGGACCTTCTCGTGTTTGTGTAATAAAGGTGTTTATGTGTATTTATTCTCCTTTAGGACTTTCTCGTGTTTGTGTAATAAAGGGTTTATATGTTTTTATTCTCCTTTAGGACCTTCTCGTGTTTGTGTAATAAAGGGTTTATATGTATTTATTCTCCTCCAGGACCTTCTCGTGTTTGTGTAATAAAGGGTTTATATGTATTTATTCTCCTTTAGGACCTTCTTGTGTTTGTGTAATAAAGGGTTTATATGTATTTATTCTCCTCTAGGTCCTTCTTGTGTTTGTGTAATAAAGGGTGTATATGTATTTATTCTACTTTAGGACCTTCTTGTGTTTGTGTAATAAAGGGTGTATATGTATTTATTCTACTTTAGGACCTTCTTGTGTTTGTGTAATAAAGGGTTTATATGTATTTATTCTCCTCTAGGACCTTCTTGTGTTTGTGTAATAAAGGGTTTATGTGTATTTATTCTCCTTTAGGACCTTCTTGTGTTTGTGTAATAAAGGGTTTATATGTATTTATTCTCCTCTAGGACCTTCTTGTGTTTGTGTAATAAAGGGTTTATATGTATTTATCCTCTAGGACCTTCTCGTGTTTGCGTAATAAAGGGTTTATGTGTATTTATTCTCCTCTAGGACCTTCTCGTGTTTGTGTAATAAAGGGTTTATATGTATTTATTCTCCTTTAGGACCTTCTTGTGTTTGTGTAATAAAGGGTTTATATGTATTTATTCTCTAGGACCTTCTCGTGTTTGTGTAATAAAGGTGTTTATGTGTATTTATTCTCCTTTAGGACTTTCTCGTGTTTGTGTAATAAAGGGTTTATATGTTTTTATTCTCCTTTAGGACCTTCTCGTGTTTGTGTAATAAAGGGTTTATATGTATTTATTCTCCTCCAGGACCTTCTCGTGTTTGTGTAATAAAGGGTTTATATGTATTTATTCTCCTTTAGGACCTTCTTGTGTTTGTGTAATAAAGGGTTTATATGTATTTATTCTCCTCTAGGTCCTTCTTGTGTTTGTGTAATAAAGGGTGTATATGTATTTATTCTACTTTAGGACCTTCTTGTGTTTGTGTAATAAAGGGTGTATATGTATTTATTCTACTTTAGGACCTTCTTGTGTTTGTGTAATAAAGGGTTTATATGTATTTATTCTCCTCTAGGACCTTCTCGTGTTTCTCTAAATGAGAGCTGCTGATCTCTGGATCAGACAAAAATGAAAATGTTGGATGTATTTATGAAAGTATTTCTCAGCAGAGTGAACGGGTAACAATGTGACAGATGGAAAACTGGCGGTGGGATGTTAATGTCAGGCCCACCTGATTGTCTCTCCACCATCAGAGCTCCAGCCTGTCTCACCATCAGCCTCACTAATGACCTCTGACAGACTGTCGGGCTTCGTCGGAGGATCTCATGAAAACAGGAGCCAGTATTGATCAACGCCGCTCCAAACAGAATCCAGCTGATGCATATTTTATGAGTCTGCACCACCAGAACAATCTCATTCCAGTACTTCCACGGCCTGGAGCTGAAACGTCTCGCAGCACAAGGACGGAGAGGGACGGCGTGACAGAGAGGCTCCACGGCGAGGAGGAGACGTTCCTCTGTGAGGACAAACAAAGAGGGTCGGCTGCTGTCGGACACGGACCTACTAATCCTGGACAGAACCCTGCTCTCCTCATTAGGACACAAATGGGACCCAAACAGGAAAGAGCATCAGCGCCAACATCTAGTCAGACACAACCTCGATGGAGGACGCCTGAAGTCTGGCAGCAAATATGGAGGGTTTCTGTCTGTGGGCGGGGCCTAAACTGTCCTCCTCAGCAAAGTCAGCTCAAGGTGAGAATGTACAAATAAACATGAGAAAATACTTTCATATGAGGAGGAAGTGACCCCGAGGGTAAATCTGTACGGACCTGTCCGTCCTCTCATCCCACATAAAGTTCTACCAACAAATTCACCTCAGGTTTACAAACACTGATGAAGAATGTTGATTCTGCTCCACTGAGGAACAAACAACTTTAATCTGGGATGAATGAGAGCAAACATCAATATTCTGGAACAAAGACGAGGATTGTCCTGTAACTAGCAGTAAACAGTTAAACTGGAAATAATCCAGTCACAATTATTACATCGTCTGATCGAGTTAGTCTAATTAATGACAATTATGTGTCTTAAATGAGTTTGGTGTAAAAGAAATGTTTCTTCACTTTGTCCCGGTGTTTTCTGCTGTTTGACGTCTGACTGCCAGTGATGATGTTATCGGTGGTGATGTCATTGGATATGAGGTCATCGGTGGTGATGTCATCGGTGGTGATGTCATCAGTGGTGATGTCATCAGTGGTGAGGACATCGGGGTGATGTCATTGGATATGAGGTCATCGGTGGTGATGTCATTGGATATGAGGTCATCGGTGGTGATGTCATCAGTGGTGATGTCATCAGTGATGAGGTCATCAGGTGGAGTGGAGCGTTAGGGTCCAAATGTTAGAATCTGGTGGAGTCTAACTCTTGAATGAGTTCGTACTGAAAGAAACATCATGGATCATTTAGTCACAGAGTCATACAGCTCTTTGGGCACATTCTGGTTCTGATCCACATGGAATCAGAGAGCCCAGTATCTGGAAGGAGCCAGATACATTGTTGCTAAAATCGGCAGAGCCAAGGAGGGAACGACTGGACTGGTCCGCCTCTTCTCTCTGTAGAACATCTCATTAATCTCCTCCAGAACCGACTACATAGCAAAAACTAAATCTACCCAGTATAAGTGTCTAACTTCTAGTCCGAACATCTCACTGCTCTGACGTGAGACACAAACACTGAACACGTAACGTCTCAGTCAGACGGAGACATTTGAGCCTTAAAGGATTAAATATCACTTTCTCCGTCTTATTTGAAGAAATCTTACGTTGGGAAATTTCCCTCGTTGTACTGGCAGATTTTTTTTACTTATTAGAAGCTCAAAAACATCTTGTACCGATTATTTCTCTACTACTGAGTACGTCTCATCAGTCCTCTCTGGATCGGACTAGACACGGCGCTGAACCCCTCCAGAACACAGAACCGTCATCACTCTGCATTTTGACTTTTGGAGTTTTTTCTTTGCCGTTCTATCAGAAGAAGAAGTTTGACGCTGAGACAGAATCATTCTCAGTACAACATGAAGAAACTGGATCAGAACCATCCCTGAGCAGATGTGAGGAGCCCGGGGGAGTAACCGGACCATATCTGGGCTCAGGGTCTTGCTCAAGGACACTTCCACATGTAGACTGGGGGGCTGGGGGTCTAACTACAGGTCAGCTGACGGGTCTACCTGGTGAAGATCAGTCCCTCCTCCAGAGGCTCTCAGGTCACTGAGGAGAAGATGACCCTCCTCTAACATGGAGGAGCGTTCTGACGGCGCTGAGGTCCAATTCTGCTCCAACATCCCATAAATATTCATTCATCACTTCTGATCCAACAACGGAGAATTTCAACAAACAGAAACTTTTACCATCTAAGAATAATCGTAGAACCCTTCTCTTGGGTTCAGATAAAGATTCTTCCAAGTTTTTAAACCGTCGTCTTCCTCTTCCATCAAACCCACTCTGAGAAAAAGAGTCCAAAGTGTTCTACAAATGATCAGTTCTTCATTTACCCGACCAGAACCAGACGGATCATCTCATTCACCTCCTGACTAAATGAGCCCTCAGTCACTTCCTCCTGATGACATCGTGGAAACGACCTGATTCTGCTGCCGACTGAACAGAACCGGGTTACGCCACCTCCTGCACAGCCGCTCCACCTCAGAACCAGCGAGAACCCGGTGTGAGGTGAACCCATGTGACTCCAGAGAAGTTCTCCATCACTACAGTCGGAAGATTCATGGCTGCAATTGTCACAGGGAATAGGGTCGCGCCCCAGAGACCCGCTTATGAAGAGACATCGATCACTTCCAGGTCCAAGTTCCAGTTCTACGGTCCAATGAGGAGCCACACACACACACACACACACACACACACACACACACACACACACACACACACACACACACACACACACACACACACACACACACACACACACACACACACACACACACACACACACACACACACACACACACACACACACACACACATTCACTCACACACACAGAGACACATACATAAACACTAACACACACAAACAGACACACACACACACACACAAAGACACAAACAGACACACACACACAGACACAAACCTTTTTTAGTGCATCATTCAGGTCCGGTGGAAAATATCAGCATCAATATATGAATAATTAATGACCACATAAAAGCATTCCAGCGAGGAAGTTCCCAGCATCTATATTTAGAGAACGGGTGTTTAGTTTAGAATGAAGGTTTTAAATACATAAACAGTCTCAGGAGTAAATCAGACATCTTTAAAACCATTCTATCAAACTTTTCTCATATTTAACGTTGAACCTGTGACTGAATGTGGGGCCACAGAAACCCAACATCTCTGACTGTCTGATGAGGTTCTGCTCAAGCAGCTCCAGCTCCTGGTTTCACCTCCTGAACCAGCAAATAGTCCGAAGCTAAAAAAGAACCACCTTCTTCAAAACTCCTGCAGAAATAATGAGGTTCTGTCAGGCAGGAAGACGCGCGTTGGACCCGTCGATCAATAATAAAGCCCAAGATGCTGAAGCAGCTTCTCCTGCCAGAAGTTCCTCCATTCCCTCAGGTGACCTCTTCCTCATTAGAGAACCTGGACCCGTTCATGCAGAAGAACTCTGACATTCAGTTCTGCTCACACTGATTGAAAAGGTTCTGTTTTTCACGGCACTCTCCTCAGAGATTTTGCAGCATCTAGTTTCCTTTTGAGGGCTGGATTCTGCTGATCCGGTGCTTCTTGCTTAGTCGTGGACCCACTAGAACTTTGCTGAGATGAAGTTTCATGGGTCCATGTCCAAGAACACAGATATTCCCACAACTGGATTAAGATCGGCTAAGTCGGACCAACAGTTGAGAAATTTTGGCCCAAAACCTTTAGAAGTTAAAGCTCCCCCTAGTGACAGAAATATAAAGCCAACCTTTCTCAAAATTAGTCCAGTTCTTCCTCTCACTAGAGTCTGTGTGGGCATAAAGTTTGAGAAGGATCCACAAAATGGTTTTTGAGTTATCTCGTTCGCAACAAGGATCTCTGGTTCCTTCATCAGAACATTTCAAAGGTGAGACTCAGATACCAGCGATCAAACCTGAGACGGTTTAAACGCCGGTTCTGTTCCTTCATCAGAACTTTTCAAAGGTGAGACTCAGATACCAGC